>JARYGA010017463.1:0-30207 GCA_030545235.1 Helianthus tuberosus
TAATTTTTTAAGTAATCATAATTTGGCAACATATTTATAGTCAATAGGATCAAAGTTATGGAAGAAAATTATTGTTGTGATAATCCTCGTCACTATGTGGGAGATTAACGTAGAATTTGTCGTAACCCCTGACCCCTGCTTCGGGAGGCGGGCGGCCGCGAGCTCACAGATTTAGTGGTACCAGTGTTTATTAATTTGGCAGCGGAAATTTACATCAGGACCGTAGTTAGGAAATATTTCATCAGAGTAAAACACCTCGTTTTATAATTAATAAACACATGGGTAAAACCCAAGTTTCCATTTATAATATGTTTATAGGGATAAACCTTAAATTATTGAAATAAAACGTCTTTCTTGTTTAGGTAACTTTTATAACCACTTTCCAAGCCTTCAGTGCTCTCCAGCTGGCTTCTATTTAGCTTTCACATTTTGTTACCTGATGAGTGCATCCCAATCTAATCAAAACATTTTTTTTATATCTTTACAGTATTGAGGGCATCCGCAATTACATTTGTTTACATCTTCCAAATTACCACCCACGGTACTGTCAATCCTGACTTGTGATCATGTTACTATTCTCAGTATTAGTAACAAGTAATGTATATAAAACCCCAACATACCGACAGTAATTGTAGAATTACAAATACTCAATCACTGTTAAATTATACTTTAAAACAATTGAGGTTTTGTAAAAACAGTTTACAAAAAGTGAATGTACTCACATTGCTATTTTAGATAACACTACTGTTGGTGACTTCCTGGTTATAATCTATTAAATTAAACAATGCACATGTGTTAGGGGGTGGGAGTGGTCATCACTCATCACTCACAACACCCAATCAAGTTCCGCCATGTCATCAACCATTTTTCCATCACTCACAACTTTTTTAGTGGCAATGGTCATCACTCACAGCACCCAACAATAAACCCTCACACCCCCTCACATCCATCCATTTTTTACTCGTGAAAAAAATTCACGGAAACAATCCCATCACTCGTTGAACTTCATGGTGGCGGTGGAATTTGATAAACTTCCGCGCGTGATTATTGCCCCATCACGCACCACCCCCACTGGCCTTAGTAAGATAACCCAATTTACATTAGCTATACCCCCCTCCCGAGACAGAACTCCAACGACTGAGTCAGACAGAGGCTCGACATGCGTTACGGAGCTCTAGATCAATCTGGCAGAGTAACTAATACGTAACCTGGGGTTATAATACTTACAACGTGGCAGAGCTTCGCTTTTTAGTGGGTATTATACCCGAAAATTTTTTCTACTTATTAGAAATTGAGAGAGATTTCAGAGTTTTGAACGAGGAACAACTGAAGCCGTTCACCTCCATTTATTGTGACAACTCGTATTTCAGAACCCATCTTTGTGTTTAATGTAATGTATGTGAACTTGGTGTGATTATCTGATATGTTGGTTTAATAAATGTTTATGAGATAAATGTTTGTGTTATGTGAATGTGTGCATGTATATATATATATATATATATATATGACTCGAATCGCACAACAACAACCCGATAGCACAAGCCTTTGGGCTTTGATTCCACACAACTCTCGGCCCACTCCCCACTCGAAACACATGGGCAGCCCATGTAAGGGTTCGGCCACTCCCCTATATAAACCGATACAAAACCCTTGTGAGGTTTTGCTCCCCCATTATTTGCAAACACATAACACAACACAACACATACAAACCCTACATTCTTTTCTCTCCCTCACGAACTCGACGGCAGCCACATCCCTTCTCCATCGAAGACTTTCTATTTGAATCAATCCTCGTTCCATCCTTCTAACCAGTTAGTGTTTTGGTCATTGTTAATTGTATGTTTGATTGATGTGGTGATAAACTTGCATAGTGATCTAGGGTTCTGGTTAATATAGTTGTTGATGATCTGCTCATAAGATTCAAGGATAGGTGGCTCAAATGTATGTTGCAATTGTTTGATATAAGGTTGGGTAAATCATAGGATGTAACTAATGATCTAGAACCGGATGCATGGAAATCGGCTATCATGAAAGTGTATTCGGATGTTTGCTATGCTAGGGTGTATGCTAGTTTGTTAATATGATTACTGCATGATTGGTATGATGATTAAGATTAACTAGGGTTCATGAAAATCAGTTGGAATGTGTTTGGTTTGATCGACTGTATGTTAAAAGGTAACTATTAGAATTGATAAAATCAAGGATGTAACGGATTGAATGTGACTGAATCGAATAATGGAAACAATATAACTGATTCGCATGATTTTAGGGAATTAGATAACCAATCACACAAGTCACACGAAACATGATTCGCACAAGCTTGCATGGACCACACGAAACCTGTTTCGTGTAAGGGATTAATCGCACAAGCTAGAGTACAACTAAACAAGGCACACAGTACAACTAGGTTATGCATGATCGCACAAGATTGGTGGATCGCACAAGACAGTGTCGATCGCACAAGTCTTGGGCCTTACATAGTGTTTGGACTTGGCATATTATTGGGGCTCAAAACCCAAAACACAGTCGCACAAGATTAAATGGATCGCACAAGATTGATTATCTGTTTATTAATTGGGCCGTATATATGTATATAGATATGTGTGGGCTTTTAATTGTTTGGGCTGGGTGTATAGTGAATCGCACAACATGTTGGGCCGGAGTGGTTGTTGGGTTTCATTTATTGAATCGCACAAGACTATCGGGCTAATGAACTTGTGCGAGCCCAACCGCCTGAGTCGCACAAGTTGGGCATTATATGGACTTGACTGTTTAGGTGATTTACGTGCTTGCCATGATCATTGTGTGATTGTAACCTGATAGTTTATGTGTAAAACCTATGTGCACTACTTGAACCTAGACGTGACTTGTATGGTAACCATGTTAGGACGTGATTGACCCCATAGAGCTCGAGTGACCATTTTGTTTATCTGCCGAGCAAACCAAGGTGAGTTCACACTTTCTACAAGGCATGGGATTCCCGGTGGTCAGGGAATGGGTAAAGAGAATAAATAGAACCTGCATATTCTCCTTGGGTAGAATATGTACCTCCGCTCCTCCATAGGAAGTACGACAACATTGAACCTGCGTAATCTCCTTGGGTAGATTACGTACCTCCGCTCCTCCATAGGAAGGACGACAACATTAACTTACTAGACAAAACTCTATCATGAAGTCCCTCATTTTTATATCGACTTAATCGTCGGGCCAATGGTGAGCGGGTCATTAGTTAATAGCGCTATTAGGGTTGACAAGCCTCACACCGTGCCGGTAGGACGGGCGTGTACTAATGGATCTGGGCACTTAGTCAATGATGATAGACATTGACGTAGGGCACAACTTATTGTTCGTCAGTTGTCGATATGGTAACGGTCTAGTGGTTTACATAGGGAAGCCCCCACTGGTTATGGATATGGTTTGGGAAACAAGGATATTGGTTAACTCGTGGGTTATGAAACAACGTATGGTTTTCGAGACAAACACTAAAACTAAACAACCAACTGTGAACTCGCTCAACTTTGTTGTTGACTTGTTGTTACATGCCTTGCAGGTCGTTAGATGCTTATGGAGCTTACACGAGGGGGCGCGGTCGTTGTGGGACATGGACAGTTGTGTGCCATGTTAACATTTGAAACATTTAAACTTATGCTTTGGTTTTAAACATTTTGCTTCCGCTTGCAACTTAAACTAATTTTTGATTTGGACACCAATTATATTGTGTTGGATTTTATATTTACTTACATGCATGTTCAATATGATTGGTGGCTTGATCCTGGTCAGTCACGCCTCCAAGCGGTGATACTCCGCATGTGGATTTTTGGGGGTGCGACAGATTGGTATCAGAGCCATTGGTTATAGTGAACTTGGTTTTAAAAAGGGAAAAGCTTTTTGACAAAACCAGACTATAACCTGTACAGTGCTCAATGAT
This sequence comes from Helianthus tuberosus, assembly GCA_030545235.1. Lineage (NCBI taxonomy): Eukaryota > Viridiplantae > Streptophyta > Magnoliopsida > Asterales > Asteraceae > Helianthus > Helianthus tuberosus. Next base: position 3,929 of record JARYGA010017463.1, read on the forward strand.
CCACAACGACGCTTCGCTCCACGTGCAAGACTCAACGCAGTAGGTAATAGGGTTTGTGATTGTATTACCTGCCTGATAGATTAAGTAGTGCATTGATCATGATATGCTTAGCTGGTATAACAACTGTTGCTTAAACTCTGTGTGCTTACTCTCGTCTGTCACTCCATATTTACACACATGCGCGACACTTTTCTTACTTGTGTTTTCTTCGATGTGAAGATCATGAGTGGACGTCTGAATTTGACTCAAGCCCAGCTGACGGCTCTAATCAATGAACGAGTTGCTGAGGCACTCGCAGTTGTCCCTGCAGGAGGTATAACCTGCCATTTCGACCTATCCTAGGATGTTTAGATCCTACTCTCACGAACCAACCCTCGTGCTTAATCTTGTCTTTTCTTTCTCGCGCGACAGGTCAGCCTGCTCAGCCTCCCGCGTGTACGTTCAAGACCTTTATGGACTGTAGACCTAGTACCTTCAGTGGTACAGAAGGAGCTGTAGGTCTCCTCCACTGGTTTGAGAAGCTCAAATCTGTCTTCGAGATGTGTGAATGCCCTGAGGCTCGTAGGGTAAAGTTTGCTACTGGAACACTCGAGGGTGCTGCGTTACCCTGGTGGAAGGCGCAGGTTCAGCTGTTAGGGCTGGCGGTTGCTAATGCTACCCCATGGAACGACTTCAAGGATCTGATCAAAGAGGTGTACTGTAGTCGGGATGACATCCACAAGCTAGAGGTGGAATTTTTCAATTTGAAGATGACGGGGTCTGAAATCGAGGCATGCACAAAGAGATCAAACGAATTAGCCATCTTGTGTCCTACTATGGTGGATCCTACCATCAAGCGTATTGAACTGTATCTCAAGGGTCTAGTGCCAGAAATTCAAAGCCATGTGACCGCGGCTAACCTTGGTACTATTCAGCAAGTCATACGACTAGCTCATCGTCTCACGGATCAGGCAGTTGAGCAAAACAAGCTGCCCAAGCGTATCAGTGCTACAGCTACTTCAGAGGCTCCTAGCGACAACAAGTGCAAATGGGATAGAAATTCAAGCAAGGGTTCTACTTTTGTTCAGTCCTAGTCCCAGCAGCGAAAGACTGACGACTTCAAGAGTCCTGGTCAGCAATTCACAAGCATTCAAAATCAAAGTCAAAGTGGGTATAAGGGAAACCACCCTAAGTGCAATCGATGTAACCTGCACCACAGTGGGCAGTGCAACAAAGGTCACTGCCATCGATGTAACAAGCTTGGTCACGCAGCAAAGGAATGCAGGAGCCCATATCCTGCAAATCAAAATCGTCAGCAGCAACAACAGGCTCCACAGAACCAGCAGCAACAGCAGGGTAATAGGGGATGCTTTCAGTGTGGTGCTGAAGGCCACTTCAAGAGGAACTGCCCCCAACTGAACCAGAATCAGAACAACAACAATCAAGGGAATGGAAGCAACGGGGGTAACAATGAAGGCAATGGTGCTAGGGGACGTGTTTTCGTGATTGGTCAGGGTGAAGCGAGGAACGATCCCAACGTTGTTCCGGGTAAGTTCCTACTGGATGATTTCTATGTTTCTGCTTTATTTGATTCGGGTGCCGATACCAGTTATGTGTCTTTAAAAGTTAGTCAGATGCTTAAGCGTACACCAACACTTATGAACACCAAGCACATAGTAGAGTTAGCAAATGGTAAAAGTCTCGAGGCCGCACACATAGTTAAGGGTTGTAATCTCGTTTTAGCTGGTCAGACTTTCTCCATCGATCGCATCCCCATCGTTCTTGGTAGTTTCGACATCGTCATTAGTATGGATTGGTTATCTTAACATCGAGCAGAGATCCTTTGCAAGGAGAAGATCGTCCGCATTCCTCGTTCTGGAGAAGAACCTTTAGTGATTCACGGCGACAAGAGTGGTGCTATCGTAGGCATCATCTCTTTTCTTAAAGCCCAGAAGTGTTTACGTAAGGGCCACACTGCCATATTAGCTCTCGTTGCGGACACCTCAAAGAAAGAGAAGAAGATAGTAGATATTCCGATCGTACGTGACTTTCCTGAAGTGTTCCCAGAGGAATTACCAGGTCTACCGCCCCACCGTCAGGTTGAATTCCAAATTTAGCTAACACCTGGAGCAGCGCCCATAGCTCGAGCACCTTATCATTTAGCCCCATCAGAACTAGAAGAGCTGTCTACGCAACTACAAGAGCTATTGGATAAAGGTTTTATTCATCCCAGCTCTTCGCCCTGGGGAGCTCCAGTATTGTTTGTGAAGAAGGATGGTACCTTATGTATGTATATTGACTATCGCGAACTCAACAAGGTGACTGTGAAGAATCGCTACCCTCTTCTATGCATTGACGACTTGTTCGACCAGTTGCAAGGGTCGAGCTACTACTCGAAGATTGACTTGACGTCAGGCTACCATCAACTGAGAGTCCGAGACGAGGACGTCTCCAAAACAGCATTTAGAACTCGTTATGGGCACTACGAGTTTTTGGTCATGCCCTTCGGGCTGACAAACACACCTGCGGTCTTCATGGATCTTATGAACCGAGTGTGCAAACCTTACTTGGAAAAGTTCGTTATTGTTTTCATCGACGACATCCTGATCTACTCTAAGAGTCAGGAAGAGCACGAGCAACATCTGCGACTTATTTTAGAACTTCTTCGAGCAGAGCAGCATTATGCCAAGTTTTCGAAATGTGACTTTTGGCTTCATGAAGTCCATTTCCTAGGCCACGTGGTAAACAAGGATGGGATTCACGTTGATCCATCCAAGGTAGACTCGATCAAGAATTGGCCTGCACCTCGTACTCCAACAGAAATCCGCCAATTCTTGGGTTTAGCGGGCTACTACAGAAGATTCATCAAAGATTTCTCCAAGATTGCGCAACCTCTCACTTCCCTAACCCAGAAGGGTGTCACCTATCGATGGGGTGATGCCCAAGAGTCTGCATTTCAGCACTTAAAGGATAGACTTTGTAGCGCACCGATCCTCTCATTGCCTGAGGGCACGGACGATTTTGTGGTTTATTGCGACGCGTCCATCCAAGGACTTGGTTGTGTGTTGATGCAACGTGATAAGGTCATCGCTTACGCATCACGACAACTTAAAGTTCACGAAAGGAACTACACCACACACGATTTGGAGCTGGGAGCTGTTGTTTTCGCACTCAAGATATGGAGACATTACCTGTACGGTACCAGGTGCACCATTTACACCGATCACAGGAGTCTCGAGCATATCTTCAAGCAAAATGAGTTAAATATGCGACAACGTCGATGGGTTGAGCTGTTGAATGATTACGAATGCGCAATCAAGTACCATCCGGGCAAAGCCAATGTTGTGGCCGACGCCCTCAGTCGAAAGGATACTATACCTAAACGAGTGTGCGCGTTACAACTTACCATCCAATCTAATCTTCCTACTCGAATACGAGATGCTCAGGTTGAAGCATTGAAAGCAGAGAACGTCAGGGTGGAGTCCCTACGAGGATCAAGGAAACGATAAGAACAAAGGGAAGATGGTGCATACTACGTAACAGGGCGCATTTGGGTCCCACTTTATGGAAACTTACTCGAGCTTGTGATGGATGAAGCATATAAGTCTCGTTACTCAGTACATCCTGGTTCGGATAAGATGTACCATGATTTAAAGACCACATATTGGTGGCCCATCATGAAAGCCCATATAGCAACCTACGTCAGTAAATGTTTGACTTGTGCGAGAGTCAAAGTCGAATACCAGAAACCATCAGGTCTACTTCAACAACTAGAGATCCCAAAATGGAAATGGGAGCAAATTTCCATGGATTTCGTTACTGGCCTGCCTAGAACTCAGCGCGGAAATGACACTATTTGGGTGATAGTGGATCGATTAACCAAGTCTGCACACTTTTTGGCTATCAAAGACACAGACAAGTTCTCTACGTTAGCAGACATTTACTTAAAGGAAGTAGTATCAAGGCATGGAGTGCCAACCTCCATTATTTTGGATCGCGATGCACGTTTTACTTCTGAAATGTGGCAAGCAATGCACAAGTCCTTTGGCTCACGTTTAGACATGAGCACCGCTTATCATCCGCAAACGGATGGGCAGTCTGAACGCACCATCCAAACCCTTGAAGACATGCTTCGAGCATGTGTAATCGACTTTGGTAACGGCTGGGAAAAACATCTCCCATTAGTGGAGTTTTCGTATAATAACAGCTACCACACCAGTATCCAGGCCGCTCCGTTTGAGAGATTGTACGAGCGTAAATGCCGATCACCTCTTTGTTGGGCAGAAGTTGGTGACAGCCAGATCACTGGCCCAGAACTCGTGGTAGACACAACTGAGAAGATTGCTCAGATACGACAACGAATGGCGGCAGCTCGTGACCATCAGAAAAGCTATGCTGACAAGCACAGGAAACCACTCGAGTTCCAGGTTAGGGACCGAGTGCTACTCAAAGTATCACCTTGGAAAGGTGTGGTTCATTTTGGCAAAAGAGGCAAACTTAACCCGCGATATGTTGGACCTTTCGACATCGTTGAGAAAATAGGCAAGGTGGCCTACATACTAAACCTACCCACAGAACTCAGTGGAGTTCACAACGTCTTTCATGTGTCAAATCTGAAGAAGTGTCTGTCAGATGAGACCCTCATAGTTCCTTTGAAGGAGCTCACAATCGACGATCAGTTGCGATTCGTTGAGGAACCAGTAGAGATAACTGACCGAGATGTGAAGATTCTCAAGCGTACTAGAATTCCTCTTGTTCGAGTTCGTTGGAACTCCCGTCGTGGCCCAGAGTTTACCTGGGAACGAAAAGACCAAATGAAACATAAGTATCCTCAGTTGTTCGAGCAGAATGAAACCACTACTGAGGTCGAAGCTACTGCGGAATTTCGGGACGAAATTCCAAACCAACGGGGGAAGGATGTGACACCCCAGGAAAACCAGGAAAACCATGCAACTTAACTAGCTTCCTCAGTGAGTACGTGCTAAATTTCGGGATGAAATTTCTTTCAACTTGGGGATAATGTGACAACTCGTATTTCAGAACTCATCTTTGTGTTTAATGTAATGTATGTGAACTTGGTGTGATTGTCTGATATGTTGGTTTAATAAATGTTTATGAGATAAATGTTTGTGTTATGTGAATGAGTGTATGTATATATATATATATATATATATATATATGACTCGAATCGCACAACAACACCCGATCGCACAAGCCTTTGGGCTTTGATTCCACACAACTCTCGGCCCACTCCCCACTCGAAACACATGGGCAGCCCATGTAAGGGTTCGGCCACTCCCCTATATAAACCGATACAAAACCCTTGTGAGGTTTTGCTCCCCCATTATTTGCAAACACATAACACAACACAACACATACAAACCCTACACTCTTTTCGCTCCCTCACGAACTCGACGGCAGCCACATCCCTTCTCCATCGAAGACTTTCTATTCGAATCAATCCTCGTTCCATCCTTCTAACCGGTTAGTGTTTTGGTCATTGTTAATTGTATGATTGATTGATGTGGTGATAAACTAGCATAGTGATCTAGGGTTCTGGTTAATATAGTTGTTGATGATCTGCTCATAAGATTCAAGGATAGGTGGCTCAAATGTATGTTGCAATTGTTTGATATAAGGTTGGGTAAATCATAGGATGTAACTAATGATCTAGAACCGGATGCATGGAAATCGGCTATCATGAAAGTGTATTCGGATGTTTGCTATGCTAGGGTGTATGCTAGTTTGTTAATATGATTACTGCATTATTAGTATGATGATTAAGATTAACTAGGGTTCATGAAAATCAGTTGGAATGTGTTTGGTTTGATCGACTGGATGTTAAAAGGTAACTGTTGGAATTGATAAAATCAAGGATGTAACGGACTGAATGTGACTGAATTGAATAATGGAAACAATATAACTGATTCGCATGATTTTAGGGAATTAGATAACCAATCGCACAAGTCACACGAAATATGATTCGCACAAGCTTGCATGGACCACACGAAACCTGTTTCGTGTAATTGATTAATCGCACAAGCTAGAGTACAACTAAACAAGGCACACAGTACAACTAGGTTATGCATGATCGCACAAGATTGGTGGATCGCACAAGACAGTGTCGATCGCACAAGTTTTGGGCCTTACACAGTGTTTGGACTTGGCATATTATTGGGCCTCAAAACCCAAAACACAGTCGCACAAGATTAAATGGATCGCACAAGATTGATTATCTGTTTATTAATTGGGCCGTATATATGTATATAGATATGTGTGGGCTTTTAATTGTTTGGGCCGGGTATATAATGAATCGCACAACATGTTGGGCCGGAGTGGTTGTTGGGTTTCATTTATTGAATCGCACAAGACTATTGGGCTAATGAACTTGTTCGAGCCTAACCGCCTGAGTCGCACAAGTTGGGCATTATGTGGACTTGACTGTTTAGGTGATTTACGTGCTTGCCATGATCATTGTGTGATTGTAACCTGATAGTTTATGTGTAAAACCTATGTGCACTACTTGAACCTAGACCTGACTTGTATGGTAACCATGTTAGGACGTGGTTGACCCCATAGAGCTCGAGTGACCATTTTGTTTATCTGACGGAATCTCTTCATCTGACCCGATCGCCATGGGGTCTAGTGTGTCCGATACTCCTGTGTCTGATGATGAAACCATGACGTCTGTAACACAATTACATATATGCACATATATCAATCATAAAGTCAAGTATACATGTTAGCCACAACAAAGCAACAAGTAATCATCCTAGTCTCCTAGACTACCCTCCCAGCCTCTCAGACTGAATCTCCTAGCCTCTCCGACTAACTCCCTGGTCTCTAAGACCAACCTCCCAGTCTCTAAGACTAAACCTCCCCAACCTCTAAGATTGGACCCCTCAGTCTCTAAGACTGAACCTCCCTAGCCTCTAAGGCTAAACCTCCCTCAGCCTCTAAGACTGAACCTCCCCAGCCTCTAAGGCTGAACCTCCCTCAGTCTCTAAGACTGAACCTCCCCAGCCTCTAAGACTGAACCTCCCCAGCCTCTAAGACTGAAATCCCTCAGTCTCTAAGACTGAACCTCCCCAGCCTCTAAGTCTGAACCTCCCCAGCCTCTAAGTCTGAAATATATAAATTTTGAAAAAGTGTATTTGTGCCCTTTATTTGTAAAAACGTTTTGTATCCTGGATCTGGACATTTTAGTGTATGCAATGTAAAAATGTTTTCGTGAGAGCCCTAGTGATCATAGTCTAGACTCGAGAAAGAATCCTAGTTCGCTATGATCGATGCTCTGATACCAAGCTGTCACACCCTGCCTTTTGCGGAAGCGTGGGTTTATTTGGTGTGACTTCTTAATACCATAACAAATATCATAACCATGCTATATGAAATAAAACACATGATGTTCATCCATTCAACAAGTTTTAAGAGTTACACGACAACATTGTTTAAAAGTCGACACTTAAAACAGATTACGATATGACATAATTTAAAATGTGTTCACAAGACACATCCAAAAGACATGAATAAAAACACAGTTTAAGACTTGTAACCCGTCCAGGAAAAGGTCACATTTCCTAAACTCGGATGACATCATTATTCCTACGCAGCTTGACGAGATTTGCATACCTTGCCAGATCCCCTAGTTTCCTGAAATACATGTAGTTTGAAAAATCAACAAAAGTTGAGCAAGTTCATGTAAAAGTGAGTACGTATAAACCTTTGTAATATGTCTGTATGTATAAAAATCCCTGGTATGTAGCAATTAAGGAAAAAGAGATCACCACTGGGTTGTAAAGCCAATGATATGTGTGAAGTGATGCAGGAAGACTCAAACCTAGCAGATTTTTGCGTCTGGCTCAAAGTTACCCCATGGTCCGTACAGTGGACTCAGGAGTTGGGCTCGCTACACCCAAATAGATCTACCACTCATGACCCTCGGTCCTACAATGAGGATTAATGGCCCCAAGTACCACCTACCCATTCACATGATCTAAGTAGTATACCCTCCTTAAGCTAACCATACCATCTATAAAAGTGTCTGTAATTACTGTAACATGTATTCCACCCCCGAAGTATAAAAACTGAAAATAGTTAAGAGAAAAGGGGGACATGAACTCACAAAAGTGCGTATCCCGAAATGTAAGTCTCCAACTCAACCTGCTGCGTGACGACCTACACGTACTAATGCCTATTAGATGGATGGCTGTGCCTTGGCTTAGGGTTTAACGTTTTTGGAGAAATAGTTAGGTAACTATTCCGTATTCACACTTCTTATTTATTTTATATTTCCTTCCCAAGGATGGGGGTTTTTATACATGTACACGTTATAATTCCGAATAATATATTTTAAGTCCCACTTAGAAAATATATTTTACGTAGGTTACTTCTTAGCGTTTCGTAATGCAACAATACTTGCGTAACTTAAATATTTATTTGTGAGAGCGTTGGTATTATTTTGGAGTTGAAATTTCATAGTATTTTCAAGTTATATTATTTTTATCCTAAAAATAATATATATCTAGCTCACAAAATAATCAAGTAATCACACAAGCGTCATATTATAAAATATATATTCTAAATATATATTTATCAAGTTTTATTTATGAAAATCCACCTCCGGCACTTGGTATTTTTGTAATAAAAATCATGGCGAAGTTTATTTAGAAAAATAATGTTAAAAATATATTTGTAACCATTTGTTAGAAAAATATTTCTATGTGTTGAAATTTTAGAGAAATTTCGCCAGAGTTTCCTCTGTAAATGGAGTTGTCCATGCTTTTAGCATATCATTTTCCTTTGTAAAATCAATCAAACAATTTAACAATCAACAACATACAATATTTAATCACTAATCTTGACAAAAATAAGACTAAATCATAAACTCGTGAACTTGAAAGTTTGTAAAAAATATGTAGTAAATTACTAACACACTTAGTAGGTCTTGTTATCTTTAAAAATAAGATTAGTTTCTTAGAAACTTTATTTTTAAAGAATATGTATTTTCACAACTTCTAGTTATGAATTTCAAAAATATTTCTTTGTGGAATTTTCTTTCTACACAAGTGTTTATACACTTGTTTACTTACTAAAAATGTATTTAGTTCATACAAGATCCGGGTTTTAACAAGACTAGTATCTTTCACTTGGTTCTTTCGAAAAACCACTTGTAGATCTTTAGATCCATATGTTTATAACCTTATTTTTCAAGAAAAATTATATTTATTCAAGTTCAAAGTTCATGAATGGATGGTTTCACCATCCTTCATAACTCTATCATTTACATCTTGCTAGTTCATGTTCTTAAACATGATCTAGCCAGTCTTGATGATGATCCATCTCACTTCTACTAACAAACAACATCCAATAATCATAACAACACAAGATCTACATGATTTAACCATACATCTACTCTTTATCCACTCTTTACCCCTTTATGTTTCAAGTCTTTGATTATGTTCATTAGTGTTCTTAACATTTTATCATTCAATAAACTATTAACCACTAAAAGCAAGAACAAGATGAAGTTTTTAAGCACTTACTACTAGCACAAGGCTAGGGGAGAAACAAGGCGTAAAAGCGGTGGATAAAAGAAAACAAGAGTGGTCCTTAAGCTTCCGAGTGCACCAAGCTGCTTGTTGGACCCCTTGCACCTTTGTATGAATGTAGATTGCTTGAAAAAGACTTGAAGGTGGTGATGGTGGGTGTTGATGGGGTCGGCCGAACACAAGGAATGAGGAAGGAGATTGTGTTTGTTGGTGGGTGTTTGATGAGAGAAGATGGAAGTCTTATGTGTTAATTTATAAACCAAGTCTTGTGTTTATCCAACATACAACATGTTTCTCTAACCAACAACAATAACAATTTAATATTCAAAAGAATGGTGGGGGTGTCCCCACACCATGCAACCGTCGAAGTGGGGGGGGGGGGTATGGGGTTGGGTGGTGATGATCTAGTTACAAGTTAGTTATGTTTGAATGATATAGTTAGTATATTATAGTGTGTTATATAATATAAAGTGTGTTAGGGTGTTCGGGGACCCTAACTAGCTTAGAAAAGTAAAAACAATGTATTTGACAATATTTTTATGTTCCGGGTAAAGTCCGGTTGTTCGGTTGGATGTTGATCCGCTAAAGTGCTAAATAAATCTTTAAAGTGTCTTTTATATTGTTTTTAGTGACACATTTAATTCCCAACACTTTGGAAAGTGTGTAGGACTATTTTACCAAGTTTTTGCACTTTACTAGCATTGTTAAATGCTGAATTTTGGTTAACTAGTGCAAAATTATGCACTTTAAGTATGTTTTAGGCACTTCCGGGCACTATAACTATCACCTAGTGACGCAGTTTTTGTGGTCCTCACCTCTCTACACTCACTACTAGTGTAGTACTTTATTCCCGGCTCATACTGGCCTCAAAAATATTGTCTGTCTAGGTGCTGGCATTGTCAGCATGTTTTTATGGTTATCCGCTCACTGTGCTAACTGTGCTTTGTGCATCAAGTTTGTCACTAATGCTTGTGTGTAAATAATAGAGTGACAGTATAAAGTGTGATGCATGAGTATGTATGTAACAGAAATCAGTAAGCAGTTTAATCACAGTTGTAATCAAGCACAGTCATTAAGCACAAATTAAGAATTAATTAGTTGTACGGATACCTGTAAATGTGAGGGTTGTCACATTCTCCCCCCGTTAAGAAAATTTCATCCCGAATTTTTAGGCACTGCTTCTAGTTGCAGGGGTCTGGGGAAATAAATGGGGGTATTTCTCCTTCATACGATCCTCACGTTCCCATATGAATTCTGGCCCATGTTTTGCATTCCATCGGACTTTGACGAGTTTGACACTACTCCTGCGGGTTTTGTTAACTTTCCAATCCGTAACCTCAACGGGTTCTTCAGTAAAGTGGAGCGTGTCGTCGATATGAACTTCGTCAGCAGGAATGATCACGGTCTCTTGTGTTGGACTCTTTTTCAGGTTTGATACATGGAATGTATCATGAACACCATTAAGTTCAGCAAGTAGGTCCAGCTTGTAGGCTACAAGCCCAATTCTTTGCAGGATTCTGAATGGGCCAATGTAACGCGGATTCAACTTCCCACGCTTTCCGAAGCGTGCCACACCCTTCCAGGGTGAAACCTTTAACAAAACCATATCTCCCACCTCAAACTGTAGAGGTTTTCTTCTTTGATTTGCATAGGCTTTCTGTCTGTCGCGAGCCGCCTCAATGCGCTTTCGAATTTGTGCAATCTTGTCTGTCGTCTCTTGGACTATTTCGGGACCAACAAGCTGTCTATCACCCGCATCAGCCCAGCACAGTGGTGATCGACACTTGAGTCCATAAAGAGCTTCAAATGGCGCGGCTCCAATGCTTGTGTGGTAGCTGTTGTTGTATGAAAATTCGACTAATGGTAAGTGATTATCCCAGCTACCACCTAGGTCCATCACACATGCTCTCAGCATATCTTACAATGTCTGAATAGTTCTCTCACTTTGGCCATCAGTCTGCGGGTGAAACGCAGTACTTAGATTCAACTGTGAGCCAAAAGCCTCTTGGAAGGATTGCCAAATCCTTGATGAAAATCTCCCAGCTCTATCAGAGATAATCGAGAGGGGCACTCCATGACGTGCGACAATCTCCCTCATGTATATTTCAGCAAGTTTACTGGTGTTGTCTTTCTCCTTGATTGGTAGGAAGTGCGCAGACTTTGTTAGATGGTCTACTATTACCCAAATTGTATCGTGGCCCTTGGGCGTCTTTGGCAACTTCGTTATGAAATCCATGGAAATCTGTTCCCATTTCCATTTGGGTATTTCAGGTTGCTGCAGAAGACCTGAAGGCTTTTGGTACTCGGCCTTTACCTTGGCGCACGTTAAACACTTACTAACATATACTGCAACATCGCCTTTCATCCTAGGCCACCAGTAGAAATCCTTGAGATCCTGGTACATCTTATCTGCTCCAGGATGGATCGAGTACCGCGACTTGTGAGCTTCATCAAAAACAACCTTTCTCAAACCACCAAACAGAGGAACCCAAATCCGTTTCATGAAGCATAAAGTTCCTTCCTCGTTTGGTATCAACTGCTTCTCCATCCCACGGAGATACTCATCCTCAATATTCCTTTCTTTCAAAGCTTCTCTCTGCGCGGCACGAATGCGCAAAAAGAGGTCTGTCTGTACAATCATTTCCAAAGCCCTAACTCTTATGGGCTTGATCCTCTATTTTCGACTCAGGGCATCAGCGACCACATTTGCTTTCCCTGGGGGGTATTTGATCTCGCAATCATAATCATTCAACAGTTCCACCCAGCGCCTTTGCCTCATGTTAAGCTCCTTTTGGTCAAATATGTGTTGCAGGCTTTTGTGATCAGTGAAGATTGTGCAGCGCGTGCCATATAAGTAGTGGCGCCAGATCTTTAACGCAAATACCACCGCGCCTAACTCCAAGTCGTGCGTGGTATAATTTTTGTGACAACCCTCAGATTTACATGTAATCGTACAATCTATTATTGCTAATTAGAGTACTTGATAACTGTGCTGAATCATTTAACTGCTCTCTGATTTATGTGTTATGCTTACATGTATTTGTTAACATACTAATAGTATACAGAAAAGTTACTAAATAGTCCGGTATGCTTTCCTGAGTGTTGAAAATTAAAAACGTTACAAAATATATATATAGGACGCTTTACGGATTAATTAAGCAGTTTAACGGAACAGTATCGAACCGAACAACCGGACTTTACCCGGAACCTAAAAATATTGCCAATGACATTGTTTACACTTTTCTGAGCTAGTTAGGGTCCCCGAATACCCTAACACCCTTTATGACACTACACACTTAATACACTAACTATGTGTCATTAGGTTTCAACTAGATCTTAACCACACCATTGCAAACCAACCCTTACCCCCCCCCCCCTCAATGTTGATGGTTACAAGGGTGGGACACACCCTTGTCCTTCTTTGATTTTTATAATCACCAATGTTTAATATCTTGGTAGCACATTACCTAATGGTTATTAGTGAAATGGGTTTATAAATAAAACTAAGAGTTAGAAACCTTCATTTTACACTAACCAACTCACTCCAACTCTCTCTCTTTCCCTCTTGTTCGTCCGCCACCACCAAACCGCCACCATCAAGCCTCCTACAAGCCATCCATAGATACACAAAGGTGTTAAAGATCACATAAGGAAGCTCGGTGCTTTCGGAAACTCAAGGACCTCTCTACATTTCTTTTATCCACCTTATCTACGTCTTGTTTCTTCCCTAGCCTCGAGCTAGTAGTAAGTGCCTCTAAACATCATCTTGATCTTGTTCATGGTGGTTAATAGTTGATTTAATGGTGAAAAATTTGAGAAACACTAAAGAACTTACATTAATCTTAAACATAAAGTGATAAAGGATGGATAAAGAGAAGTTATGTGTGTAAATCATGTAGATCTTGTGTTGTTATGATTCTTGGTTGATTATCTGATGTGTTGCTGGTTAATATTGATGTTTGATGTTGTTGTGATCACTAAACATGTTAACGGAATCAATCGAACACAATTTAGAAGGTTAAAAGCTGATACAGTAGGCTGTTTGGTAATTACAGCCAACTTCAGTTGGCTGTAACAGGACCATAACTTAACGAGAAATGTATTTTCTGAAGTCTAGGGTTATGTATTATGAAATACGGTTCTAATGGCACCGGAATCATAATTTTTGGACTTCGTTTAATATTTTTAAAGCGTCATTTTGTAACAGCAGCTAGAGCTGCATTTTTCTGCTGAAAATACGCGTTTTGTTTTCTGTCATAACTTGAGTTCTGTGTAGAGTTAGATCATGAAAATTGTATTGTAGATGACCACCGATGTATTTGTAATTCTCTCACTGGAATTTCGTAAATCGGACTCTCGATGAATTTTAAATAAATTATTACGTGGACTGTGGTCAGAAAAAGATAAATCTGAGTTCAGTCCGGAAAATGAATTTTTATAAAATATTAGTAATGAACTGGACCCCGATATTTTTACACAATAAAATTTGGAACGTTTAAGACATTCTGTAAAAATTTGGGAATTTTTAGAATAAGTTAACTATTTTATTAAAATGTCCGAAAACAGCCCGGTTTTGAATATTAATGCTGAAATGACATAAGTTGTAATTTGCGTGTCTAAATGTCGAGTATGCTATCTGTGAATGATCTAACATGTTATATGTGTTATGTGCAATATCGTATGTTTGTTTATGAGTGGGGAATGGATGGGAAACTTATATGGGCATAAACCGTTAAAGTGATGCATGTTATGTGATAGATACGTGTAGGAACTTTGTGCTCTATTTGAAAACCACTAAATGACTAACTGGTAAATCATACTAGGACGTGATTGACCGACCTTGACTGTTAGCTATTTTTTAGAGTCAAACCGAGGTGAGTTCACACCCTTACTAAGGCATGGGATTCCCGGTGGTTGGGAATGGGATTGAATAACTATTTATATTATCAACACTACTAGACTACCTACTACTGTCCTCGGATTGAGAAGGGCACGTACGTAAAACCTACGTACACTCACACTTACTACTGTCCTCGGATTGAGAAGGGCACGTACGTAAAAACCTACGTACATTCATACTTACTACTGTCCTCGGATTGAGAAGGGCACGTACATAAAACCTACGTACACTCATACTTACTACTGTCCTCGGATTGAGAAGGGCACGTACGTAAAACCTACGTACACTCATACTTAACACCGTCCTCGGATTGGGAAGGACACTTATGGATACGCCTAGTCTAGTAACATACATAATGGGAAGCCCCCACTAAATATCGTAAAGGTTTGGGAATCAAGGATAATGGGTAATACATGGTTATGAAATGAACTTACGATTTCTGATACGAACTCATTAACTGAACAACCAACTGTGAACTCGCTCAACTTTGTTGTTGACTCGTTGTTACAGATTGGTATCAGAGCCATTGGTTATAGTGAACTTGGTTTTAAAAAGGGGAAAAGCTTTTTGATAAAACCAGACTATAACCTGTACAGTGCTCAACGATCCACAACGACGCTTCACTCCACACGCAAGGCTCAACACTATAGGTGATATGGTTTATGTTTATATTACCTACTTGCTAGTTACATAGAACTTTGCTTATGGTATGCTTAGAAGAACGCAGCTTCTATTGCTTGAAACACATGCGTACTTACTCTCTTCTGTCATCGCACTTTCACGAACCTCTCTCACTCATGTTTCCTTTGGTATGAAGATCATGAGTGGATGTGTCAACATGACTCAAGCCCAGCTGACGGCTTTGATCAATGAACGAGTTACTGCAGCACTTGCATCCGCTCAAGCTGGAGGCCGGCATGCCCAGCCGCCTGTGTGCACATTCAAGACTTTTATGGACTGTCGTCCTAGTACTTTCAGTGGCACTGAAGGGGCCGTTGGACTCCTCCACTGGTTCGAGAAGCTCGAATCGGTCTTCGAGATGTGTGAATGCCCTGAGGCTCGTAGGGTGAAGTATGCCACTGGTACTCTCGAAGGTGTTGCGTTGACTTGGTGGAACACGCAAGTTCAAATGTTAGGGCTGGCAGCTGCTAATGCCACCCCATGGAACGACTTCAAGGAGCTGGTCAAGCGAGAATACTGTAATCGTGATGACATCCACAAGTTGGAAGTGGAGTTCTTTAACCTGAAGATGACGGGGTCAGAGATAGAGGCGTATACGAAGCGATCCAACGAACTGGCAGTGTTATGCCTAACTATGGTGGATCCTCCCATCAAGCGCATTGAGCTGTACCTCAAAGGCTTAGTACCAGAGATACAAAGCCATGTGACTGCTGCTAACCTTGATACCATCCAAGATGTTACTCGTCTCGCTCATCGTCTCACAGACCATGCAGTGGAACAGAACAGGCTGCCTAAGCGTATAAGTGCTACTGTTACTGCTACTTCTGCTATTCCCAGTGACAACAAACGAAAATGGGATGGAGCCAACAACAAGGGTTCGACTACAGTTCAGTCCCAGGCGCAGCAGCGAAAGATTGATGGCTACCAGGGTCCTGGTCAGCACTCTTCTGGTAGTCAAGGGCAGGGTGGATATCGAGGAAACCACCCAAAGTGCAACAAATGCAACAGACACCACAGTGGTCAGTGCAACAAGGGACGCTGTCAGAGGTGTCTCAAGATGGGTCATGAAGCCAAGGATTGCAGGAGCCCAAGGCCTACGAATCAGAATCGTCAGCAGCAACAGCAAGCACCGCAGAATCAGCAACAGCAACAGGGCAACAAGGGATGCTTTCAGTGTGGTGCTGAAGATCACTTCAGGAGACACTGCCCGCAGTTAAATCAGAATCAAAATCACAACCAAGGAAACGGGAACAATAATGGGGGCAACAATGGAGGAAACAATGATGGCAACGGTGCCAGGGGTCGAGTGTTCGTGATTGGTCAGGGTGACGCAAGGAATGATCCTAACGTAGTGATGGGTAAGTTCCTTCTCGACGACTTTTATGTTACTGTTTTATTTGATTCGGGTGCCGATACCAATTATGTGTCTCTAAAAGTTAGTCAAATGCTTAAGCGCACTCCAACACTTTTGATCCCCAAACACACAGTAGAGCTAGCAAACGGTAAAAGTCTCGAGGCCACGCACGTAATCAAAGGTTGTAACCTCGTCTTACTGGTCAGACCTTCTCTATCCATCTTATTCCTATCCCACTGGGTAGTTTTGACGTCGTTATTGGGATGGATTGGCTATCTCATCATCAAGCGGAGATTGTTTGCAAGGAGAAAATCGTCCGCATTCCTCGTTCTGGTGAAGAACCCCTCGTGATTCATGGCGACAAGAGTGGTGCTGTCGTAGGCATTATCTCTTTCCTTAAGGCCCAGAAGTGTTTGCGAAAGGGCCACACTGCTATCCTAGCCCTCGTTTCTGATACATCAACGGAAGAGAAGAGAATTGAAGACATTCCTATTGTGCGCGATTTTCCTGAGGTATTTCCTGAGGAATTACCTGGTCTTCCGCCTCATCGTCAAGTTGAGTTTCAAATCGAGCTAGCTCCTGGAGCAGCGCCCATAGCTCGAGCACCTTATCGCTTAGCCCCAACCGAACTGGAAGAACTGTCCAAGCAATTACAAGAACTTTTGGAAAAAGGTTTTATTCGTCCTAGCTCTTAGCCCTGGGGAGCACCAGTACTATTCGTGAGGAAGAAGGACGGTACCTTCAGAATGTGTATTGACTACCGCGAACTCAACAAAGTGACCGTGAAGAATCGTTATCCTCTTCCACGTATTGACGACTTGTTCGACCAGTTGCAAGGGTCGAGCTATTACTCTAAGATTGATTTGAGATCGGGATACCATCAGCTGAGAGTCCGAGAGGATGACGTCTCCAAAACATTACGAGTTTCTAGTTATGCCTTTCGGATTAACAAATGCACCTGTGGTTTTTATGGATCTCATGAACCGAGTATGCAAGCCTTACCTGGATAAATTTGTCATAGTGTTCATCGACGACATCCTGATCTATTCTAAGAGTCAGGAGGAACACGAGCAGCATCTGCGACTTATGCTTGAACTTCTTCGAGCAGAGCAATTGTATGCTAAATTTTCTAAATGTGACTTCTGGCTTTGCGAAGTCCACTTTCTAGGCCATGTGGTAAACAAGGATGGAATTCATGTAGATCCATCTAAGGTTAACTCGATCAAGAACTGGCCTGCACCCCGTACACCAACAGAAATCCGCCAATTCTTGGGCTTGGCAGGATACTACCAAAGGTTTATCAAGGATTTCTCCAGGATTGCGCAACCTCTCACTTCACTGACTCAGAAGGGTGTCACCTATCATTGGGGTGATGCACAGGAGTTCGCATTTCAGCACTTAAAAGATAGACTTTATAGCGCGCCTATCCTCTCATTGCCTGAAGGCACAGATGATTTTGTGGTTTATTGCGACGCTTCCATCCAAGGACTTGGCTGCGTGTTGATGCAACGTGATAAGGTCATTGCCTACGCATTGCGCCAACTTAAGGTTCACGAAAGGAACTACACTACACACGACTTGGAACTGGGAGCAGTTGTTTTCGCGCTTAAGATATGGAGACGTTACCTGTACGGTACCAAGTGCACCATTTACACCGATCACAGGAGTCTCGAGCATATCTTCAAGCAAAAGGAGTTAAACATGCATCAACGCCGATGGGTTGAGCTCTTGAATGATTACGAATGCGCGATCAAGTACCATCCGGGCAAAGCCAATGTTGTGGCCGACGCCCTCAGTCGAAAGGATACTATACCTAAGCGTGTACGTGCTTTACAGCTTACCATCCAATCTAACCTTCCCGCTCAGATTCGCGATGCTCAGGTCGAAGCATTGAAAGCAGAGAACATCAGGGCTGAATCCTTACGAGGATCGAAGCAGCGGCTAGAACAAAAGGAAAACGGCGCCTACTATGTAAACGGATGCATCTGGGTTCCACTGTATGGAGACCTACGCGAGCTTGTGATGGATGAAGCACATAAGTCTCGTTATTCAGTACATCCTGGTTCGGATAAGATGTACCACGACCTCAAGACTACGTATTGGTGGCCTAGCTTGAAAGCCCACATAGCAACCTACGTTAGCAAATGTTTGACTTGTGCGAGAGTCAAGACCGAATATCAGAAGCCATCAGGCCTACTCCAACAACCAGGGATCCCGAAATGGAAATGGGAGCAAATTTCCATGGATTTCGTTACTGGCCTGCCTAGATCTCAACGCGGAAACGATACCATTTGGGTGATCGTGGATCGACTGACCAAGTCTGCACATTTTCTGGCAATCAAGGAAACGGATAAGTTCTCTACTTTAGCAGACATCTACCTAAAGGAAGTAGTATCAAGGCACGAAGTGCCAACCTCCATCATTTCTGATCGTGACGCGCGTTTTACTTCTGAACTGTGGTAAGCTATGCACAAATCCTTCGGCTCACGTTTAGATATGAGCACCGCTTATCACCCACAGACGGATGGGCAATCTGAACGCACCATCCAGACCCTTGAAGACATGCTTAGGGCATGCGTAATCGACTTTGGTAATGGCTAGGAAAAGCATCTCCCGTTAGTGGAGTTTTCATATAACAACAGCTACCACACCAGCATCCAAGCCGCTCCGTTTGAGGCATTGTACGGACGTAAATTCCGATCACCTCTCTGTTGGGCAGAAGTTGGTGACAGCCAAATTACTGGCCCAGAACTTGTGGTAGATACCACCGAAAAGATTGCCCAGATACGACAACGAATGGCGGTAGCTCGTGACCGTCAGAAAAGCTATGCTGATAAGGGAAGAAAACCACTCGAGTTCCAGGTTGGGAATCGAGTGCTACTCAAAGTCTCGCCTTGGAAAGGCGTAGTTCGTTTTGGCAAATGAGGCAAGCTCAATCCGCGTTATGTCGGACCGTTCGAAATCATTGAGAAAATTGGCAAAGTCGCTTATAGGTTGAATCTACCTGAAGAACTCAGCGGAGTTCACGACGTATTCCACGTGTCGAATCTGAAGAAGTGTCTGTCAGATGAGACCCTCATAGTTCCCTTAAAGGAGCTCACAATCGACGACCAGCTACGATTCGTTGAGGAACCAGTAGAGATTACTGATCGAGATATTAAGATTCTCAAGCGCACCAGAATACCCCTCGTTCGAGTTCGTTGGAATGCTCGTCGTGGCCCAGAGTATACCTGGGAACGAGAAGACCAAATGAAACTCAAGTATCCCCAACTGTTTAAGAAAAACGCAACCACTACTGAGGCTGAAGCTACTGCCGAATTTCGGGACGAAATTCCAAATCAACGGGGGGATGATGTGACACCCCAGGAAAATCAGGAAAACAACGCAACTTAACTAGCTTCCTCAGTAACCACGCGCTAAATTTCGGGACGAATTTCTCTTAACAGGGGGAGAATGTGACAACCCTCAGATTTACATGTAACCGTACAATCTATTATTGCTAATTAAAGTACTTGATGAGTGTGCTGAATCATTTAACTGCTCTCTGATTTCTGTGTTATGCTTACATGTATTTGTTAACATACTAATAGTATACAGAAAAGTTACTAAATAGTCTGGTATGCTTTCCTGAGTGTTGAAAATTAAAAACGTTACAAAATATATATATAGGACGCTTTACGGATTAATTAAGCAGTTTAACAGAACAGTATCGAACCGAACAACCGGACTTTACCCGGAACATAAAAATATTGCCAATAACATTGTTTACACTTTTCTGAGCTAGTTAGGGTCCCCGAATAACCTAACACCCTTTATGACACTACACACTTAATACACTAACTAAGTGTCATTAGGTTTCAACTAGATCTTAACCACACCATTGCAAACCAACCCTTACCCCCCCCCCCCTCAATGTTGACGGTTACAAGGGTGGGACACACCCTTGTCCTTCTTTGATTTTTATAATCACCAATGTTTAATATCTTGGTAGCACATTACCTAATGGTTATTAGTGAAATGGGTTTATAAATAAACCTAAGAGTTAGAAACCTTCATTTTACACTAACCAACTCACTCCAACTCTCTCTCTTTCCCTCTTGTTCGTCCGCCACCATCAAGCCTCCTACAAGCCATCCATAGATACACAAAGGTGTTAAAGATCACATAAGGAAGCTCGGTGCTTTCGGAAACTCAAGGACCTCTCTACATTTCTTTTATCCACCTTATTTACGTCTTGTTTCTTCCCTAGCCTCGAGCTAGTAGTAAGTGCCTCTAAACATCATCTTGATCTTGTTCATGGTGGTTAGTAGTTGATTTAATGGTGAAAAATTTGAGAAACACTAAAGAACTTACATTAATCTTAAACATAAATTGATAAAGGATGGATAAAGAGAAGTTATGTGTGTAAATCATGTAGATCTTGTGTTGTTATGATTCTTGGTTGATTATCTGATGTGTTGCTGGTTAATATTGATGTTTGATGTTGTTGTGATCACTAAACATGTTAACGGAATCAATCGAACACAATTTAGAAGGTTAAAAGCTGATACAGTAGGCTGTTTGGTAATTACAGCCAACTTCAGTTGGCTGTAACAGGACCATAACTTAACGAGAAATGTATTTTCTGAAGTCTAGAGTTATGTATTATGAAATACGGTTCTAATGGCACCGGAATCATAATTTTTGGACTTCGTTTACTATTTTTAAAGCGTCATTTTGTAACAGCAGCTAGAGCTGCATTTTTCTGCTGAAAATATGCGTTTTGTTTTCTGTCATAACTTGAGTTCTGTGTAGAGTTAGATCATGAAAATTGTATTGTAGATACCACCGATGTATTTGTAATTATCTCACTGGAATTTCGTAAATCGGACTCTCGATGAATTTTAAATAAATTATTCCATGGACTGTGGTCAGAAAAAGATAAATCTGAGTTCAGTCCGAAAAATGAATTATTATAAAATATTAGTAATGAACTGGACCCCGATATTTTTACACAATAAAATTTGGAACGTTTAAGACATTTTGTTAAAATTTGGGAATTTTTAGAATAAGTTAACTATTTTATTAAAATGTCCGAAAACAGCCCGATTTTGAATATTAATGCTGAAATGACATAAGTTGTAATTTGCGTGTCTAAATGTCGAGTATGCTATCTGTGAATGATCTAACATGTTATATGTGTTATGTGCAATATCGTATGTTTGTTTATGAGTGGGGAATGGATGGGAAACTTATATGGGCATAAACCGTTAAAGTGATGCATGTTATGTGATAGATACGTGTAGGAACTTTGTGCTCTATTTGAAAACCACTAAATGACTAACTGGTAAATCATACTAGGACGTGATTGACCGACCTTGACTGTTAGCTATTTTTGAGAGTCAAACCGAGGTGAGTTCACACCCTTACTAAGGCATGGGATTCCCGGTGGTTGGGAATGGGATTGAATAACTATTTATATTATCAACACTACTAGACTACCTACTACTGTCCTCGGATTGAGAAGGGCACGTACGTAAAACCTACGTACACTCACACTTACTACTGTCCTCGGATTGAGAAGGGCACGTACGTAAAAACCTACGTACATTCATACTTACTACTGTCCTCGGATTGAGAAGGGCACGTACGTAAAACCTACGTACACTCATACTTACTACTGTCCTCGGATTGAGAAGGGCACGTACGTAAAACCTACGTACACTCATACTTAACACCGTCCTCGGATTGGGAAGGACACTTATGGATACGCCTAGTCTAGTAACATACATAATGGGAAGCCCCCACTAAATATCGTAAAGGTTTGGGAATCAAGGATAATGGGTAATACATGGTTATGAAACGAACTTACGATTTCTGATACGAACTCATTAACTGAACAACCAACTGTGAACTCGCTCAACTTTGTTGTTGACTCGTTGTTACATGCCTTTTAGGTCGTTAGGTACTTATGGAGCTTGCGCGAGGAAGAGGTCGTTGTGGAATAGGGACTGTTATGTCCCGTGCCTAATAAATAAACTTTATGAACTTATGGAACTTATGATTGGTCGTTAAACTCATGAACTATGAACTTATGTTTTGGACTTATGTTATATGCTTCCGCTGCTAACCTAAAGTCGGTTATTTATCTTAGTCACCAATTGTACTGTGGTTGGTTTTATTTACTTAATTATGTTGTTCAATATGATTGGTGGCTCGATCCTGGTCATGTCACGCCTCCAAGCGGTGATACCTCGCATGTGTGGATTTTGGGGGTGTGACATTTTTTCTCGTGAATCTTCAACTGGCGTGACGCATATGCTATAACCTTCTGGCGCTGCATCAGCACGCAACCCAAGCCTTGACGCGAGGCGTCACGATATACCACGAAGTCATCCGTTCCTTCGGGTAGCGATAGGATCGGTGCATCACAAAGCTTGTCTTTCAACAACTGAAACGCTTCTTCTTGCTTGTCACTCCAATCAAACTTTTTGTCTTTCTGTGTGAGCGCGGTCAGAGGTTGAGCGATTTTTGAAAAATCCTCAATGAATCTTTGATAATAACCAGCCTAACCTAAGAACTGACGAATCTCGGTTGGCGTCTTTGGAGTCTCCCAATTCTTGATCGCCTCGATCTTTGTTGGATCCACATGGATTCCGTTTCCGTTAACCACATGTCCAAGAAATTGGACTTCACGCAGCCAGAACTCGCACTTCAAGAACTTAACGTATAACTTTTCCTTCTTAAGTAGCTCTAGAATAGCTCTTAAATGCTGTTCGTGCTCGTCCTTCGTCTTCGAGTATATCAGAATGTCGTCAATAAACACGATCACAAACTTATCCAAGCACGGCTTGCAGACTCGATTCATTAGGTCCATGAAAACTGCCGGTGCGTTCGTTAACCCAAACGGCATGACCAGGAACTCGTAATGTCCATAACGAGTCCTGAAGGCCGTTTTCGGGATACTTTCCTCTTGTATCCTTAGTTGATGATATCCTGATCGAAGATCGATCTTTGAATAAAAACTTGAGCCTTGCAGCTGATCAAATAGGTCATCGATTCTCGGCAGGGGATATCTATTCTTGATAGTCAACTTATTAAGCTCGCGGTAGTCTATACACATACGAAAACTACCATCCTTCTTTTTGACGAACAGAACTGGAGCTCCCCAAGGTGAGAAGCTTGGCCTGATAAAACCTTTGTCCAATAGCTCCTGGAGTTGTGTTGACAACTCCTGCATC
Organism: Helianthus tuberosus; assembly: GCA_030545235.1. Taxonomy (NCBI): domain Eukaryota; kingdom Viridiplantae; phylum Streptophyta; class Magnoliopsida; order Asterales; family Asteraceae; genus Helianthus; species Helianthus tuberosus. The sequence continues at coordinate 27,614 of JARYGA010017463.1, forward strand.
TCTGAAGGCGCAAGTCGGTAAGGTGCCTTAGCCACAGGCGTGACGTCTGGGACTAAGTCAATGTGGAACTCGACTTGTCTTTGCGGCGGTAACCCTGGCAAGTCTTCTGGAAAGACTTCAGGATATTCTTTTATAACTGGAATGTCTTTGATCTTTGGCTCGGCCGCTAATTTATCCATGATGTGTGCCAAGAATGCAACACATCCCTTCTGTAAACACTTTCTAGCTTTCAGAAAGCTAATGATTCTCAGAGGCGTATCGCGCTTTTCTCCATGAACTACGATCGTCTCTCCATATTCTATTGGGATGCGGATGGTCTTTTCATGGCAAACAATCTCGGCTTTGTTGCTCGATAACCAATCCATCCCTACCACCACGTCAAAACTTCCCAATTCGACCGGTAGTAGATCCAAAGTGAACTCGCGTTCTCCCAGCTCAATCACGCATCCTCTGATGACTTCACCCATTTCAACTAGTTTCCCATTTGCCAATTCAATCGAGTACGGAACGTCTAACTTACTAGGTGTCAACCCAAGTATATTCTTAAATTCTAATGATACGAAACTATAATCGACACCAGTATCAAACAGAATAGATGCAAAGCATTGGTTTACAGGGAACGTACCAGTGACTACGTTTGGATCCTGGCACGCTTCCCTTGCGCCGATGTTAAAGACTCTTCCCCGTGCTTGGTTCAGTTTTGGGCATTCCCTCTTAAAATGCCCGACGTCTCCACAATTGAAACAACCGGGTCCACGACCATTTCCATTCCCATTTCCACCTTGCGTGTTGTTTTGGTTGCGATTTCCACTCCCAGCTTGGTTTGCAAAGTTTCCACGGCTTCCATTTCCGCCATTACCTCCTTGTTGGCGGTTTCCATTACCATTCCCATAACCTCGATTACCACCACGCCCAGTACCAGTTCCGGCCCAACACGTATCCTTCGAGTGGCCGTTCCTCCCACATGACTCACATTTTCTCAATCCGCATTAGCCAGAATGATGGCGTTGGCATGTATCACACTTGGGCAGAGTGCCCATATAACCTCTTCCTTTGCTTTCAACACCGGTTTTGGCCCTAGCCGGTGTGCTCGACTCACCCCTCTTGCTTACAACGTTGGTACCTTGCTTGAAATTGGAAAATTTCCGCTTGTTTTCACCAGACGACTCAACATGTGTTTCCTTTTTCTTCTGATCAGAAACTGAGAACTTGTTCAACCTAATGGCCTTTTCAGTAAGCGCCACACTGAGGTCTATGGCTTCCGTGATCGTTGCAGGTTTGGACGTGGTAACCATACTCATTATTTGGGGTGCCAAACCCCAAATGAAGCGCTCGACACGTTTAAATTCGGGCGTGACCATGTACGGCACTACATGAGACAAATCATGAAATCTCTGAACATACTCTGCAATCTTAGGACCATCCATTCTTAGATTCCAGAACTCAGTTTCTAGCTTCTGTATTTCAGCACGCGAGCAGTACTTCCTTCTCATTAACTCCTTTAGCTCATTCCAGGTCAACGCATAAGCAGCAGCTTCTCCTAACGTCTGCACTTGCAGATTCCACCACGATAGGGCTCCATCCAGTAATAGCCCTGAGATGTAGGTCAATTGTTGCTCGGGAGCGCATTTGCTCATTCTTAGGACAGAGTCTGTCTTTTCAGCCCACCTAACAAACGCAACAGCACCCCCAGTGCCGTCGAAATTCACGGGCTTACAGTCGAGGAATTGCTTGTAGGTGCACCCTGCACATACGTTAGAGTTTACAAATGGTATTAGCGGTCGTGCTATAGATATCCAAATGTATCGTAGTATATCTCGAACGACTTAACATTACCATGGGGTGGATTGTTATTGCCGTTGTTATTGTTGTTATTCGAAGTGTTCCTACTCGTTTCTGTTTGGGAGGCCGCATACTGTGCTATAGCTGCGACAATGATCCCTTGAAGTTCCGCCTCGGTAGTAGGCATGCGTACATCGCGTCTTGGAGGCATCTTCTAAAAGATGATTATATAGGTCAGGTCATAGTAAGTAAATAATATGCGTACGTACTAACATTCATCAATCACATAACATTACATGTTATAACCTAAAATAAATAACTCAACAAGGCATGTAGTGAGAATGTTGCCATTGAGCCTTCATTAATCATGACCACAATATGGTTTTACAAGTTTAGTAGTACATCATACATCCAAATGACATCAATGGGTCACATCACCCTCAAAAATACAAGTCAAACTACAACTATCATATACAAAAGTGTGATCTCTCAACAGTCTTCGTAAGCTGGCTCAATAGCGACCTTCTCACCAAAAGATCGACCTGCATAAAACCAAAAATGCCTATGCTGATGGCGGTGGAGGAGGAGGAGGAGGAGGGAAATGAGAGAAAAGCAAGCGACGCATGTGTAACCAGTCCTCCTCTAAGGCACGATAGGCGCGCAGCAAATATGCTATCTGCTGCTCAGAAGTCCAAAAGCGAGCATCTGAATCGGGGGAAAGTGGACGAGGAGTGTGTGGTTCTGCAAATGGGGTCTGACAATGACAAGATGGACGTGGAGCTCTCTCCAAATCCTGAATACGACGCGTCAAT
>JARYGA010017464.1:0-28582 GCA_030545235.1 Helianthus tuberosus
AGAAGTCTCTCTTTATAGGATGTTTTTGGCGCATAGTTTAGGCGGGTTTTTATTTATAATAAATGATATTAATAAAGTAGCCGTCTTTTCAGTTTACTGTGTATTTTTACTATTTTTTATGTTCAGCTTTTTATGAGTTTTTAGGGTCATAGACTTTCCATCTCCCATGTTTGGCGTTTTTGAATGGGTTTAAGTAGTTTTTGGCGTTTTTTTTTTCCATTTTTAGCTTTTATTAATTAATACTTTGCAAATTACTTTCATTATAGTTTGGGAGTTTTTTTGGCGTTTTTACTCCATTTATGGCGTTTTCATATGCATTATGACTGTTTTGGCGTTTTATTAAGATAATGTATTTTTTTATTTTAAGTTCAAAAATACATAGCAAACAACAGAAAAAGAAAATTAAAAAAATAAAAATAAAAACAATTCATCTTCCAAATCTTCACTGTCATCAGTCTCTTTCTTCATTAAATCATGTTCACTGGTGGTTTGGCTTAGCCATGCTTGTGTTTTTGTGCCGTTTGGGAAGACAAAATGACATGAGTTTTTTTTTGAATATGTATCTTCAAACAACTCATTAGTGTCATTCGTCTTTTCATGCCATTAAAATATTCATGAAGAACAAAACACAGAAAATGACATAAGTCTGACCCCAGCATCTTTTTGTTTTTGATTTGTCCATCTCATGCAGCAAAATGTTATTTGAATCCCAGCACCTCAGGGTAGAATGCATTATCCGAAACTTTGGCGTAGAACAATATTTTGAATATACAAGAAACGATATTTGGCATTTTTGGCGTTTTACTGAAAAAATAGTTTATCTGAAAGAACCTTCGATCTTTTGGAATCTTTTGATGTTTGAGTGTTTTGGCGTTTTCTAAGATGAATGGCATATAGTAGAAAATATGGCGTTTTTGAGTAGTTGTGTTTGATGTTTTGGGGATTTTGGCGATTGTAAGTTGAATGGTATATAGTTGAAAATATGGCGTTTGAGGTTCTGGGGGGGGGTGTGTTTTTATGTATTGGATGTTTTTTGTTTATATAGCGATGTGATTTGGTCCGTAATGGCGTTTTATTCATCAGTATGGCATTTTGGTATAGAGGTGTAAAGACGCTTTTACCCTTAATGAGGCGCGTCTACGTAATAAAATTGATGTTATTTAAGAAAACGCCACCGCGCAATCTAGTCCATTGATTGTTTTGATCGGACGATCCATAATCGTTCTCACCGTTCTCACACTTTTCACCGTTTTCTCCAAATCCCGACCCTATATATATAAATCTTTAGAATCTATAATATATAGGGTCAGGATTTAGAGAAAACGGTGGAAAGTGTGAGAACGGTTATGGATCGTCCGATCAAAACAATCCATGGACTAGATTGCGCGGTGGCGTTTTCGTAAATAACATCAATTTTATTATGTGGGACACGCTTCATTAAGGGTAAAAGGGTCTTTTACCGCTCAAATTCAAAACGCTATCAAATGATAACACGCCATTCAAAAAAAAAATAAAACGCCATTGAAAACAAAACTCCAAAAATTAGTGATAAAACGCGTTGGATATTACAGGAAGAGGAAACAGCACAGTAACTGAATTCCAGTTATTAACATTTATTAGAAGAAATTCCCTCCTAAATTACGCGCCAAAAACATAATTATATAAACGACGTAAAACATCGCTTCCATAATCACTTCAATTTATCCATTTCTACAAAAAAAACATCTTCAACCAAAAACGCCAAATTAACCAATACGCCAAAAATGGCAACAATCGTTTGGTGGAGATACACTCTATCAATCAGGTGATTCGTCCTGCGTTTTGACAACAGAAGGAGGGTGTATGTTTGGACGATCAAGGAAATTTTGAAGATGGAAGAAGAGGTACAGAGGGGTATCCTATCCCTTGGCACCGCTCTGGACAACGAATGCCATGAAACACATATGCTTATGAAAACATTAACCAGGAAATTTGGACCAATCAAATCAGATGTAAAGTCGGACCCTGTCATGACATCATGGCGTTTTGATGATGAAACAGACATGGTGACCGTTATATACGACAGCGGAGAGCAGGATATCTACTGGCTTGAAAACATTATGACAAAGCAGGGGCTTCGTTTCATGGAAGAATTGCATAACGCCACTTGTTTGCACACAGAAATGGACTCAAAATTGGAGTTAATGCAAGACATGTTCAAGTGGAGGCTTTAGAATCTTCAGGAACAAGAAGTCAATGAAGGTGAAGGTGATGACATGGATGAAGATCCAGATGAAGACTCCGAGGAAGAAGATGACGCAAGTGATTGATACTTTTCGGATAAAGTACCTTCTAACGAAGGCTTTTATTTTTTTTTTCTTTTTCTTCTTCTGTGTAATCTTCTTTTTTTTTTTAGGATAATTAAATGATATATTTCACTATTTATTTGCAAAACGCCAAAAAATACTAAAAAAGTTATTGCTTACAAAATGCCAGAAATAACAAAAAATATTTTTCCTGTTTAATATTTTGTCATCTTGGTCTACATAACGCCATTTAAAAAAACGCCAAACTTTAGAAGATGGGACGTCTATCACCTATAAACTGATAAAGTTGATCAAAACATTAACTGAAAAGACGGTTACTTTATTACTATCATTTATTACAAAAAATCCCGCCTAAACTACGCGCCAAAAAACTCCTATAAGAGAGGGGTCTATACACAATGAATTGATCACACCCAGAAAAACAAACGCTATATTCTCTATAAACCACTCACTTTAAAACGCCAAAAAATGTTAGTTAAAATAACCACAGATGGCAAAGCTTTCACTGAATGGATTCTTCTTCTGAGGGGGTTATCTCAATAATCTTTTGCTGAATGAGATGGACAAATATTCAAGAAAAAGAGACTGATGACAGTGATATGCCATCATGTGAGCTTTGTTCTTGATTAATATTGGCATGGAATAAAGCGATCAACACAAGTGTAAAATGCTTTTTTGGACTCCATTATTATAAATAGCATCAAGCAAGAGTTGATCTTCAATGAAATGCCAACAAACAAGAATATCACACCAAAAAACAGGATGCCACTAAGCAGCTTCGTCTAAAAAAGACAGTGTTTATGTAGGAAACTTGACATCTACCTAAGGTATTCAAAGGTTCAAAATGCCAAAAACAAATTCAAGAAGAAGAGCCTGATGACAGTGAACATTCGGAAGAGAAATTAGATTACCATTTTTAATTTTTTTTCTTTTTCATTTTATATTGTTTTGTTATCAAATTATCTGTTGTTTTGATATCTAATTCGTTACAAATATTCAAGAGTTCTAAGGCTGGGCATGGGCGATCACCGGAAGCCTTTTCCGGTAAATATTCAGAGAAGGCTGACGAAGTTCTTTGTAGGCAATCTTCCGGATCGATGCAGTGGGAATGACATAGCAGGGGTAGTTCGAAGGCATGCAGAGATTTATAACATTTATATAGCTAGGAAGAAGGATAAGAAGGGGAATCGGTTTGGTTTTGTTTCACTGCTGGATGTAAAAAACACGGGGGAGTTGGAGAAAACATTGTCAGATATTAGATTGGGTGAGTATAAGCTTAGTTTTAATGTTGCCAGATTCACGTTAGAGGATGGGGAGATTAGTGGCAGGCAAGCAGAGAGACCAATCCTGAAGATGATGAAGGGGGTGGTCGGAAGTTCTTCAGGAGTAAGGGAAGTAAATGGGAGTTCTTTGTTTGGAATGAGGACGTTTAAGGAAGCAATGATGGGTAGAAAGACCGAGGTTAAGGAGGAAAAAACGGTGACTATTCAAGATGATTTTAAAGTGAATGATCATGGGTTTGGTAAGGCTGTGATCGTAGTTATGAAGGATTTCAAAGCTCTGAAAGAAGCAGGAGATACGGTTAGAGCAATGATGGCCGGGGCAGGGGTGGTGCAGTCGGAGGGAGGTTTATCATGGTATCGTTTAACAGTAGTGAAGAGGCGGAGCGGTTCTGTTTACTGGCGAAGGAGATGGGTGAAAAGTTTCATTTAGTGGAAATATGGACGGGATAAACATTACCGTTTGAGAGATTAGCCTGGCTAAGGGTTTAGGGAATCCCCCTCCACCTCCTGGATAATGAAGTTATCAACAGAATTGGGGAAAGGTTCAGGAAGGTGATACAGGGTGGGCAACATGACAAATGGGATTCAGACTTATAGTATGATTACGTTGGGGTGCTGGTCTCGAAAGGGAGGAGGGTTCAAGAAGAGGTGATTGTTCAATGGTAGGGCCGTAGATATAGAGTCTGGGTGGAGGAGCAAATCGGTGATTGGGAGCCGGAATTCCTGGGTAGAGACAGGGGAGTGGAGGCAGCTCAGACGAACAACTATCATTAGCAGTCATCGGAAAAAAAAAGATCAAGGTGAACGGAATAAGTTGCAGTCAACCGGAATTTTGACCGGCGGTTCTCCGGCAAACGATTCAGAAAGACCTCAAGTCTCGCCTGTAACTAAGGAAAGGATTGTGAATGATCATTTAGAAAATTTGGGAAAGGATGGAGTTACCAAGAATATGGAAGATCTAGTGGGGTCGGATACAGAAACTCCCGTGCTCTTTGGGGAGGTATTTATGGGAGGGAATAATGTGGAAAAAGAGAGGGGACCCATAGTAAAGAAAAGTCGGAATTGTTCAAAAAAAGGTGGTGTGGGTCGGGTGGGCCATGTGCAGGCCAAAATGGTTTCAATAGATGCTAGGCCCAGTTCCAGGATGAGGCCACGTTTGGATGTGGACCCAAATGGCTTAGATCCATTTGGGCTTAATGCCCTTTTGGGTCTTAATCATAGTCACCAGGCGGAGTCAGGTTCGAATAACTCACCAGTTAACGAGGAGGGGTTTGGTAGCGCAGTACCTTCAGCTCAGACTCCTTTTGATTAGGAACATCAGTCTGCTGGTGGAGGTCGAGAGGTAGAAGTTCCGGTTGTTAATTTAAAATCGGATGAAGATAAGCATACCAACGAGGAGGTCATTTCAGCAAATATGGAGGTGAACAAAGGTAACACGGAGGAAATCGAGAATACGATCAGGTTAGGGGCGGTGGCCGGAGCCAATCTGGACGGTTTTAGGAACTTGGTGTCCATGGCAGTGGAGGAAGAAGGAGTACAAGCAGGTAAGATATGAACTTTTTGTCTATTAATGTTAGGGGTCTGGGGGTTCAGGAGAAAAAGAGATGGGTTAAGGAGTTAAGGGTTAAAAATGGGGTTGATTTTTTAGCTATTCAGGAAACTAAGATTACGAATTCGGAAGGTTTCGATAGTAGTTGTTGTTGGGGGAGGGGGGCTTTTGATTTTGACATGGTTGAAGCTATAGGTAGGTCAGGAGGCATTATGAGCTTATGGAACTCTATGGTTTTCAAAAAGAACTCTGTGGTGCATCATCCAAACTTCTTACTTACATCGGGGTACATGGTTGAAGAAAGGGCGATGGTTAATGTTTTGAACGTCTACGCTCCTCAAAGTGTGGTCGCTAAAAGGAGTCTTTGGGATAGGTTAAAAACGATGATTAATAATTATCAAGGTATGTGGGTTGTGTTGGGGGATTTTAACGCGGTTCGTAGTGCAGAAGAAAGGAAAAACTCTACATTCAATCAGACAAGTGCCTCAGATTTCAACTCCTTCATTGATGAGTCTGACTTACATGAATATTGCATGAGGGGGAATAGATTTACTTATTTGGCTGGTAATAGTGGTTCGTTTAAGCTGAGTAAGATTGATAGGATGTTGGTTTGTCAAAAAAATTTCAATAAATGGCCACGGGCGTGTCTTAGAGCCCTTCCAAGAGAGCTGTCGGATCATACTCCATTATTACTATCATTGGTAGATGCTAATTTCGGGTATAAACCATTTAGGTGGTTTAACTCTTGGCTTGATAGAGATGGATGTAAAGAGGTGGTGTTAAAGGCGCTTAATGATAGTACTGTGAAGGGGCGGCCAGATTTGGTTATTTCTGGTAAGCTGAAATGTGTGAGAGAGGCGTTTAGGATTTGGTAGGCGGAGGAGGTTCAGAAAGAAGGGGAGGTGATGGAAAATTATAAGTCTGAATTGCATAATTTAGAGATCCTTATGGAGGATAGGGAGCTTGAGGAGGAGGAGGTTTGGGTTTGGGAGGAATGGAAAAAGGGCATTGACCAAATGAATCAGTGGAAATGCAGAGACTTGCAACAGAAAGCTCGGGTTAAATGGGCCTCCAAGGGGGATGATAATTCTGCATATTTTCATAGGGTGATGAACGGGAGGAAAGCGGTGAACGATATTCCAGGTCTTAAAGTAGATGGGCAGTGGATTTCGAAACCTAACTTGGTTAAGAGAGAAGTCCTAAAATTTTTTAGGAATCATTCGCAGAAAATTTTGTGATGCGGCCGATGTTAATGTGTGACAATTTTAAGTTAGTATCTTCAGAGGATGCTAGGATGTTAGTTCGGCCTTCTTCAAAAGAAGAAATTAAAAAGGCGGCGTTTGATTGCGGTTCGGATAGAGCGCCGGGGCCGGATGGTTTTAATTTCATGTTTATTAAGTTCTTTTGGAACGACTTGGAAGGTGACTTTCTCAAGATGTTCAACAGGTTTCATGAGACGGGGGAGATTAGTAGAGGTTGTAGTACCTCGTTTATTACACTTATTCCGAAGATTAGTTCTCCAGTTGGATTGAAAGATTATAGGCCCATTACTCTAGTGGGTGTCATTAGTAAAATTATCTCAAAAGTGCTGGCAGAAAGAGTGAAGGTGATGATGGGAAAGATTATATCAAAAACTCAGACGGCGTTTCTTAAAAATAGGTTCATTCTGGACGGTCCTCTAATTATTAACGAGTTGTATGGGTGGATTAGAAAGACGGGAAAGAAAGGTTTCTTATTGACAATTGAGTTTGAAAAGGCATATGACAATGTAAATTGGGAATTCCTTCTTTCAGTTTTGGGTCAAATGGGGTTTCCTAGCAAGTGGTGTCTTTGGGTGAAAGGGATTCTTCGTTCGGCGAGATCGGCTGTGCTGGTCAATGGGTCGCCCACATTCGATTTTCAGTGTCAAAAAGGGGTTAGGCAGGGAAACCCTTTGTCTCCGTTTCTTTTTCTTATTGCCATGGAGGCGTTCTCTTGTCTGCTTAGAAAGGCCTGTGATTTGGGGGAGTTGAAAGATCTGCGTCTTTTTGGCGGGGGGAATTCTTTTTCGCATCTTCTTTACGCGGATGATGCTTTGATTTTGGGGGAATGGTCTAGTGTAACACCACGGAAAAACGTGTCCAATTATATATAGACACGTGTCATAAACTCCAAAGGTGTGAAAGATTTCGTTTGAAAAGTCAAAGCTGTCAAATAATGAAACAATGAAACCACAAGGACTAAAAGTGTCAACATGCCAAACTTGTGCCTCTGAATGACCTTACACGATGAATATATTCTTGAATGAGTGATTGAATGGATATGAGAAGCCGTTTACGAAAATAATCGGAAGATTATTAAATTACAAGGGTTAAATGTGTCAACATGTCAATCCTGACCTCTGAGTGACCTTTTAACGAAACCGAGGCTTCGAAATATTCAAATATACTCTTAAGAATAAGTGTTATAAATTTCAAGTGGTTTCGATATCGTTAAGCATGATTTCAAGACTTTGGGCAAAAAGTGTAAACTTGACGAAACTTGCTTCCATAGTGATAATTAACGAACCCGAGCCTAACGGAGTTTGTTTATTTATCCTTGGGCCCCAAGAAAATAATTACAAGGGTCTCCTTTGCCAAAAACCATGTTAAAAAGGGTTAAAAACGCCAAGGGACTGATTCTGCCAGCTTTGAAACTTGTTTTGCCAGTTAACCAGTCCCAGGCGGCCCGCATTGTATTAAGCAAAACCTGAAGCGGGCCGCATCAGGTCCCCAGTGTCAGAAAACAACCTGCAGCTACGGGTTTGCCAGTTCCACCGCCTTAATCTAGATTGTATCGACCTAGGGAGCTGTAAGTCGGTTTAAATGAGTAGCTAGGACACTTGGGTCGATCTTGGAGCATCATATTACACCTGGAGATGATCTAGACTCAAGAATTTGACTATATAATGAGAGTTATGCTCAATAACGTAATTAAGGGACTTTTTAGTAATTAAATGGCGTTATTAGTATGAAGCTTATCTAAACCTTATTTTGACACCAAACTTCATACCTACTGATGTGAAATAATATTTTGGGAATATTAAAGATTTTTAATTATTTTTAGATTGAGCATAACATAGGATTATAGCTTAATTTCGGTAAATGCCGGTTTTACCCTTTTCATGCATAAAATGAGTTTTACATATCTTTTTAGTGTCAAACCTTTTGCTACTAATTTCTTATGAGAAATAAAGTATTTTGAACTTTATAAACTGATTAAAAACTCAGATTTCTTATTTTAACCCGAATACCCCTTTAAACCGACTTTTAAGCGTTTTTAGTACATAGTATGGGTCAAAACCATATTGGACATACAAAACTCATTACCCACTGATGTTTTAAGTTAATTTATATAAATACAGTAAGTTTAAGTTTTTAAACTCAGAAGTATATTTTTGACCTTTAAAGCATATGTAAAATTACCAAAATGCCCCTACGGGACATAGTTTGGTTATATAAAATAATTTTCACATATATAAACTATCCTACTGTTATAACATATAAAAAAATACATGTTTTTACTGATGTAACCAGGTCTGAAACTCAGCTGCATAATTAAACCCTTTTATGGACATTAAAATTACCAAATTACCCTTATGGGACTTGTTTTGGTTTAAATGAAATTTTGGGCATTTATGTTAACATCTTACTGATGTATTAACATATTCTAAGCATAATAATGATTAAGACTTGTATATAATTTATTTGGTTACCCGTTACGCATCTACGCGTTCGGATCGGCTCATGTGACTAGTTTACATAAAATAGTCGAAACGGGTCAAACCTTTTCATTAAATTCTCAATTTCCAGAATGTGTTTAGTTTACCCATGTTATACAAGTATCCAAGCTTGTCGGGTCTAAATCTCATTCTATTCCGGTCTCCGCTTAATCTAGCGTTTAGAACCGTAAGGTTTCTTTCTAGCTAGCCGGTCTAAGTCCTTGACTAAAGTAAAGACCCGTTAGCATCCTAATAGGTTAATAAACCTTCTATACAGATTAAATAGCTTCCGGTAGAAGGTGCCTTTGAAAAGCTTTAAGATTTTTACTGCTAGCATCAGGTAAATACTTTTAACTTATTTTCCCTATACGGGCTTGGGATATGGTATTATAATAATACCACTTGGTCGGGTATGAAATCATTTAATCGGATTGTGATTAATAAAATACATAACCCGTTTTAATCTGTCTTGTTTGATAACATAAGCATTGGGGGTTAACGACCGTGTCCTGGATATTCTCGGTTCATTTATTTAAAAATGGCCACGACCTATGCACGGGGTGTAGGCATACACCTGACAGATGCAAATGCTAAATATAAACCCACATGTTGGGGATAACTCCTTTGTGGGTTCTACAAGTGGTGAGTCGGTTAATCATGACCGGCTTCCAACCGGCCCCAATTGTATGACAAACATATAAATCTGTATACAAGATTATATTTAAATAATTGTCCCAAGTTATAAAAGATTTTGTGCCACGTGCATTCAAATCAATTTTCAAACCTTTTCAAAAGAGTCAGTTAATTGTATTTACCAGTGTAAACTGACGTATTTTCTTAAAGACTGATTTGACAGGTACCTCTCGAAATAGGCTGGAGCTATAGGGTGTCTTTAAAGGATCTTGCAAGTCCATAAGATGCCTGCAGTCTGTCTTTTGTTTTCTTTTGTATTTGTTTATGATCCGCCTGTGGATCTTATTACATTCCAGTCTGTACATTCATAAACTCAAACACACAGACAGTATGGTTTGTAATAGTTTATTCACCCAGACTTCCGCTGTGCTATTATATTGTGTGTATTGACTATGATGATATCAACTACGTCACGATACTCCCCACCGGGCCCACCGGACATATGTGGAAATATCGGGGTGTGACAGGTTGGTATCAGAGCCAACATTGAGTGAATTAAACACTAGCCTTTTGAGTTTAATCTCAATGACACAATAAGCACATTCCTTAGACACTCGAGTCTAGGCAAATGACCTAGGATTTTACTCTTAACCTTCCTTTTATTGCTTTATTATATCTACTTGTTTTAACAGGAAAATGCCGCCAAGACTAAGGGGACGAGGCAAGGGACCTATGCGTGGAGGACCCTCTAGTAGCTCCGGACCTTCTCACAGGCGCACTCCATCCGATTCGCTTACAGGTTCCGACTCCAAAGATAGTTGGAGCCATAACCCTGAACCAGCGAGACATTCTGTCTCATTGGGATCCTCACCATCAGACCCTCCTTACTTTGGGATGCCCAATCTGAACGAACCTCACCATTCTCCTCTATCGTTAGGAACCCATCAATCTAACCCATCATACCACTCTTACCAATCTCAACCTTTTCACCAATCAGATTCCACTTACTCACCTTCACAATTCACTCCTAACGCTTACATTAATGACTTTTTGGGCTATAACCCTTTAGGACATGAGGATCATTTTTCACAAGAGATGGAGATGGATGACGACCCAGACCCGGATTTGCAAACTAGTACACCAGGGCACCCGATTAGTATCTCTAGCGGATCTCCATTTGTGGGGTCACCGTACAATGGGCCTGACTCGTTCCAGGAGAAGATGGGCCAGTATGACTGGTATTACACGCCTTCATACCATAGCTCACCTAGCCAGCCACCCTTGGATGAACCACAGCTTAGGGCTGTTACCCCACCGCCCCTGCCAGTTGAGGATCCACCTCAACAACCTCCCGCGCCGCCTAGACGAGGGAGGAATGTTAGGATGTCGGTTCGTGGGGGACCAAGGTTTTCATCTCCACGTGGCTCAAGCTCGTATCCTGCTATCCCAGAAAACCCTCAGTTGGGTGAGTCATCACGTACGGTAACGGAAGATAACCTTTCGCCAGTTTCACACGCACCACTTCAACCACCGTCAGGTTTCGACAACCCTATCCCGACCTACCCAGGATCATCTGGGTATAACCCGTCTGGATACCCATCCGACTATGGGACTCAGGATCCGTATCTTTCAGCTGCCCAATACTATCAACATTACCCTTCTTCCTACCCACCACACTATCCTACTGGATACCCACCGCAGGATTCTCAATACCCGCCATACCATCAACCTCCTCCGTATCAGCAGCAGCAAACTCAGGAGATTTTAGAGAGGTTGGAGAGGGTTGAACATAAGGCTCACGAAAATAAGAAAAAGCATAATGGTTTTGTTAAGGGCCTTATGAACCTTCTCAAGGGTAAGAAGAAATAGGGTGATGTTTGGGTTGTTTTGCTTGTTTTGTAATAAAGTCCCTGCGAGGACGCTTGTTTCGTTTTCATGTATCAAGTCCCTGCGCGGACTTATTTCTGTTTCCGTATGCCCTTGCGTGGGCAATGTTTTTCAGTATGCCCCTGTGTGGGCAATGTTTTTCAATAAACCCCTGTGAGGGTAATTTGTGGTATTTTCTCAAAGTCCCTTTTCGGACGAAGTTGTAATCGTTTCACGATTAAATGCAGTTATTTTGTTTCGAATATATAATTTATTATATCATACTACTTTATTTCGAATTTTGTTTAATCTGCCTAAGAAACTCTTAGAGGTATAACCTAGCCAGAAATATTAATTGGCTATGATGGTACAACCTTTTTAAGATATGACTCCCTGTTAACATCTGAAAACATGTTAACAATCCTGCATTGTGCGGTACGAGAAATCACACAATTCTCCTAAAATTTGGATTTTTCCATGTCACTATTATTATTTAGCCTATATGATCATCATGAATCATGGCTAATAAACATCTATAAGATGTATACACCACACATCCATTAGAGATGTATGCATATAAGAAAAGGTGTAATGAAGACAATGAAAGTTCTATTTGTGAATTTCTTGTCAAAAAGGCGATGAACTTTGTTCGACCCTTAAATAATCATTGATCCAGGGGATCTTTGGTTATAGTAAATCGTCCGTGTGACAAGCTTTTCTAAGCTATTTAAATGTCCCTTAAGACGAACTTTGTATAATATGAATATCTCTATGATTTTAATGGTTTATATGGTTTAATAATACCATGACCATCTACTCATCCACATGATGATCTAATATGTAAATTAAATATATCATCTATGTTTGATATAGTACTCAGAAATGGCTGGCTCGGACGAAGCAAGCAGTCATCCTTCAGAAGGCGACAAAACCAGAATTAATATCACTGGTGCCGATATGCAGGCAATGATCACCGCAACGGTTTCTCAAGCGGTGGATGCTAAGTTTAAAGAGCCTAGTATCGTTAGGACTCAAACTCATTCGAAATCCCATTCTCAACCCCACTCTAATAAGAAAAGTGAGTCTCAGCACTCATCTAACCAGGGTGATAAACCCAAGAAGCAATTAATCCTCAAGCCAACTTCTAGGTACGCCAAAGGTTGTACCTACAAGTATTTTGTCTCTTGTAAGCCCCGGGATTTCACTGGGGAAAAGGGAGCAATAGATTGCATGAAATGGTTAGATGAGATGGAAACGGTAATAGACATAAGCGGTTGTGCTAAGGAGGATGTGGTTATGTTTGTATCACAATCTTTCAAGGGTGATGCCCTCACATGGTGGAAAGCCTTAGTACAGTCTACTAGGAAGGTTCACTTGTATAATCTTTCATGGGAGAAGTTTGTAGATCTTGTAAAGGACACTTACTACCCTCAACACGAAGTTGAGAGGATAGAATCAGATTTCCTCACCTTAGTAATGAAGGATCTAGATTGTAGGTCCTATGTGACTAGTTTCAACTCTATGTCAAGGTTGGTACCATACTTAGTCACTCCAGAACCCAAACGCATCGCGCGATTTATTGGTGGCTTGGCCCCTGAAGTCAAGGGAAATGTTAGGGCCTCAAAGCCAGCCACCTATAGATCCGCTGTGGATCTATCCTTATCCCTCACTTTGGATATTGTGAGGAGTAGGGCGAAAAAGGCGAATGATGAGGGAAAGAGGAAACGAGAGGAAGACAAGTCTCCTCAGTCGAACAAAAAGGGCAAAGGGAACTCTAGTTCCAAAAAGGGGCAGTCGAGTGACAAGCCTAGATGTAAGACTTGTAGCAAAAGGCATTTCGGGAAATGCAATCAAGATCCACAAGCTTAACCTTGTGGGATCTGCAAAAAGAAAGGGCACAAGTCTGTTGAGTGCCGAAATATAAAGGATGCAACCTGCTACGGTTGTAATGAAAAGGGGCACATCAAAACCAATTGCCCCAAGAATGCAAAGAAGACCGAGGAAGCAAAGAAAAACAATGCAAGAGTTTTTCAGTTGCAAGCAAAGGAAGCAGTGAATGACAAAAATGTCATAACAGGTACCTTCCTCGTAAATAATAATTATGCTAGAGTCTTATTTGATTCCGGTGCTGATAAGTCTTTTGTAGACCATAAATTCTGTAAGTCATTGAATCTGCCTATTAAGACTCTAGACATAAAATACGAGGTAGAACTTGCTGATGGTACCTTAGAAACAGTTTCCACTCTTCTTAATGGATGTTCCATATCCATTAAGAATCACTCTATCCCGCTATCTCTTTTGCCAATGAAATTGGCTGGGTTTGATATAGTTTTAGGCATGGATTGGTTGTCGCATAACCAAGCCCAAATTGCCTGTGATAAAAAGCTAGTCATTATCAAAACCCCGTCTGGTGAATCGGTCGCCATTCAGGGAGATACTCAATATGGATTGCCTAGCAATATGTCTATTCTCAAGTTAGCGCAGTGTATGAAAAGTGGACGTGTCATTTACATGGCGCAAGTGACTGTGAATGAACCTAAGCCTAAAATTGAAGACATTCCGATTATCTCTGAATATCCTGATGTCTTTCTTGACGAATTACCTGGATTACCTCCTGAGAGGCAAGTAGAGTTCAGGATAGACATTATACCAGGATCAGCACCTATAGCACGAGCTCCTTATCGCCTAGCGCCTACGGAAATGAAAGAGCTCAGAACTCAATTGGATGAATTATTGGAGAAAGGTTTCATACAACCTAGTTCTTCCCCTTGGGGAGCTCCAATATTATTTGTGAAAAAGAAGGACGGATCAATGCGTCTATGCATTGATTACCGTGAGCTAAACAAAGTAACAATTAAGAATCGTTATCCTTTACCCAGGATCGATGATTTATTTGATCAGCTCCAAGGAGCGAGCTTCTTTTCAAAAATTGATTTGAGATCCGGGTATCATCAACTTAAGGTTAGAACTGAAGATGTATCTAAAACGGCATTCAGGACGAGGTATGGACACTTCGAATTTTTAGTAATGCCCTTTGGGCTCACTAACGCTCCAGCAGCATTCATGGATCTCATGAATAGAGTCTGCAAACCATACTTAGACAAGTTTGTCATCGTCTTCATAGATGATATACTTATCTATTCTCGTAATAAGGATGACCACGAGAAGCATCTTCGGTGCATTTTAGGGTTACTGCGACAGGAGAAGTTGTATGCTAAATTCTCCAAGTGCGAGTTTTGGCTGCGCCAAGTCCAATTTCTTGGACATGTCGTTAGTGAGAAAGGCATCCAGGTGGATCCTGCCAAAGTAGAAGCTGTTATGAATTGGGATACGCCCAAGACTCCAACTGAAATCCGCAGCTTTCTAGGGTTAGCAGGTTATTATAGGAGATTCATTGAAAACTTCTCAAGGATAGCCTCACCATTAACTTCCTTGACCCGTAAGAAAGTTAAGTTTGATTGGGGTCCAAAACAACAAGAATCCTTCGAGATTCTTAAGCAAAGGTTGAGCAATGCTCCGGTACTAACTTTACCTGATGGAATGGAAGACTTTGTCGTATACTGTGATGCTTCACACACCGGTATGGGTTGTGTGCTCATGCAGCGAGGCAAGGTGATTGCCTACGCATCACGACAACTGAAAGTGCATGAGAAAAATTACACCACCCACGATCTGGAGTTGGGTGCCGTTGTATTCGCACTTAAGTTGTGGAGACATTATTTATATGGAACTAAATGTGTGATATTTTCTGATCACAAAAGTCTCCAACATTTGTTCAATAAAAAAGAACTCAATATGAGACAACGTCGTTGGATGGAAACCTTAAACGACTATGATTGCGAGATTCGCTACCATCCTGGTAAACCGAATGTAGTCGCAGATGCTCTAAGCCGAAAGGAAAGAGTTAAGCCAATTAGGATCAATGCCAAGAGCATTGAGTTAAAGAATGGTCTGAATGAAAGACTATTAGCTGCATAGAAGGACGCCGTTTTGGAAGATAACCTCCCAAATGAAAATTTAGGTAAAATTTTCGACCAGTTAACACCTGGGAAGGATGGAATCCTTAGGATGAATGAAAGAATTTGGGTTCCTATTCATGGAGGACTTCGAGAGGTAATCCTCCAGGAAGCCCACAATTCCAAATACTCAGTTCACCCAGGTGGTGACAAGATGTATCATGATTTAAAGGCTAATTATTGGTGGATAGGTTTAAAGAAATCTATTGCTACCTATGTAGCTAAGTTCCTGACTTGTGCCCAGATTAAAGCTGAACATCAAAAGCCATCTGGTCTGCTCCAACAACCAGAACTTCCCACATGGAAATGGGAAATGGTGACTATGGACTTTATAACCAAGTTACCCAAGACAAGGCACGGAAATGACACAATATGGGTTATTGTGGATAGACTGACTAAGTCAGCACATTTCTTACCCATTAAAGAGACTCATAGCTCAGATAAATTAGCCCAGTTGTATGTAGACAAGATTGTGGCTCTACATGGCGTACCGGTGGCTATTATCTCGGATAGAGATACTAGATACACCTCTCACTTTTGGAAAAGTTTCCAACAATCCTTGGGCACACGTTTGAACTTTAGTACTGCCTATCATCCTCAGACGGATGGACAGAGTGAGCGTACGATTCAAACATTGGAAGACATGCTGCGAGCATGTGTCATTGATTTAGGAGGTAGTTGGGATGATCATCTACCCTTAATCGAGTTCTCCTATAATAATAGCTACCATACCAGCATTCAGGCTGCACCTTTTGAGGCATTGTATGGTAGGAGATGCAGAACGCCCGTCTGTTGGGCAGAAGTAGGAGAAGCTCAGTTGTCAGGACCTGAGATAGTCCTTGAAACAACGGACAAGATTGTCCAGATTCGTGATCGCTTAAAAGCTGCCAGGGATAGGCAGAAGAGCTATGCGAATGGGAAGCGAAGGTCTCTAAAATTTGAAATAGGCGATAAAGTTTTACTGAAAGTATCACCCTGGAAAGGAGTGATGCGTTTCGGTAAAAGGGGTAAGTTGAGCCCTAGGTATATTGGACCATTCGAGATTATCGAATGTGTCGGTAGTGTAGCTTATAAGCTGAACTTGCCTGAGGAGCTAAGTGGGATTCATAATGTGTTTCACATTTGTAATCTCAAGAAATGCCTAGCCGATGAATCTCTAACAATGTCTCATAAGGACGTGCAAATTGATGAAAGTTTGAGATTTGTTGAAAAACCTATATCGATCGAGGATCGACAGGTTAAAAGGCTTCGAAGAAAGCAAGTACCTATAGTAAAGGTCAAATGGGAAGCCCGTAGAGGTCCCGAGTATACATGGGAAGTCGAGTCCATTATGAAGCAGAAATACCCTTACTTATTTCAGTAAATCTCGGGGTCGAGATTTCTTTTAAGGGGGTGAGGATGTAACACCACGGAAAAACGTGTCCAATTATATATAGACACGTGTCATAAACTCCAAAGGTGTGAAAGATTTCGTTTGAAAAGTCAAAGTTGTCAAATAACGAAACAATGAAACCACAAGGACTAAAAGTGTCAACATGACAAACTTGTGCCTCTGAATGACCTTACACGATGAATATATTCTTGAATGAGTGATTGAATGGATATGAGAAGCCGTTTACGAAAATAATCGGAAGATTATTAAATTACAAGGGTTAAACGTGTCAACATGTCAATCCTGACCTCTGAGTGACCTTTTAACGAAACCGAGGCTTCGAAATATTCAAATATACTCTTAAGAATAAGTGTTATAAATTTCAAGTGGTTTCGATATCGTTAAGCATGATTTCAAGACTTTGGGCAAAAAGTGTAAACTTGACGAAACTTGCTTCCATAGTGATAATTAACGAACCCGAGCCTAACGGAGTTTGTTTATTTATCCTTGGGCCCCAAGAAAATAATCACAAGGGTCTCCTTTGCCAAAAACCATGTTAAAAAGGGTTAAAAACGCCAAGGGACTGATTCTGCCAGCTTTGAAACTTGTTTTGCCAGTTAACCAGTCCCAGGTGGCCCGCATTGTATTAAGCAAAACCTGAAGCGGGCCGCATCAGGTCCCCAGTGTCAGAAAACAACCTGCAGCTACGGGTTTGCCAGTTCCACCGCCTTAATCTAGATTGTATCGACCTAGGGAGCTGTAAGTCGGTTTAAATGAGTAGCTAGGACACTTGGGTCGATCTTGGAGCATCATATTACACCTGGAGATGATCTAGACTTAAGAATTTGACTATATAATGAGAGTTATGCTCAATAACGTAATTAAGGGACTTTTTAGTAATTAAATGGCGTAATTAGTATGAAGCTTATCTAAACCTTATTTTGACACCAAACTTCATACCTACTGATGTGAAATAATATTTTGGGAATATTAAAGATTTTTAATTATTTTTAGATTGAGCATAACATAGGATTATAGCTTAATTTCGGTAAATGCCGGTTTTACCCTTTTCATGCATAAAATGAGTTTTACATATCTTTTTAGTGTCAAACCTTTTGCTACTAATTTCTTATGAGAAATAAAGTATTTTGAACTTTATAAACTGATTAAAAACTCAGATTTCTTATTTTAACCTGAATACCCCTTTAAACCGACTTTTAAGCGTTTTTAGTACATAGTATGGGTCAAAACCATATTGGACATACAAAACTCATTACCCACTGATGTTTTAAGTTAATTTATATAAATACAGTAAGTTTAAGTTTTTAAACTCAGAAGTATATTTTTGACCTTTAAAGCATATGTAAAATTACCAAAATGCCCCTACGGGACATAGTTTGGTTATATAAAATAATTTTCACATATATAAACTATCCTACTATTATAACATATAAAAAAATACATGTTTTTACTGATGTAACCAGGTCTGAAACTCAGCTGCATAATTAAACCCTTTTATGGACATTAAAATTACCAAATTACCCTTATGGGACTTGTTTTGGTTTAAATGAAATTTTGGGCATTTATGTTAACATCTTACTGATGTATTAACATATTCTAAGCATAATAATGATTAAGACTTGTATATAATTTATTTGGTTACCCGTTACGCATCTACGCGTTCGGATCGGCTCATGTGACTAGTTTACATAAAATAGTCGAAACGGGTCAAACCTTTTCATTAAATTCTCAATTTCCAGAATGTGTTTAGTTTACCCATGTTATACAAGTATCCAAGCTTGTCGGGTCTAAATCTCATTCTATTCCGGTCTCCGCTTAATCTAGCGTTTAGAACCGTAAGGTTTCTTTCTAGCTAGCCGGTCTAAGTCCTTGACTAAAGTAAAGACCCGTTAGCATCCTAATAGGTTAATAAACCTTCTATACAGATTAAATAGCTTCCGGTAGAAGGTGCCTTTGAAAAGCTTTAAGATTTTTACTGCTAGCATCAGGTAAATACTTTTAACTTATTTTCCCTATACGGGCTTGGGATATGGTATTATAATAATACCACTTGGTCGGGTATGAAATCATTTAATCGGATTGTGATTAATAAAATACATAACCCGTTTTAATCTGTCTTGTTTGATAACATAAGCATTGGGGGTTAACGACCGTGTCCTGGATATTCTCGGCTCATTTATTTAAAAATGGCCACGACCTATGCACGGGGTGTAGGCATACACCTGACAGATGCAAATGCTAAATATAAACCCACATGTTGGGGATAACTCCTTTGTGGGTTCTACAAGTGGTGAGTCGGTTAATCATGACCGGCTTCCAACCGGCCCCAATTGTATGACAAACATATAAATCTGTATACAAGATTATATTTAAATAATTGTCCCAAGTTATAAAAGATTTTGTGCCACGTGCATTCAAATCAATTTTCAAACCTTTTCAAAAGAGTCAGTTAATTGTATTTACCAGTGTAAACTGACGTATTTTCTTAAAGACTGATTTGACAGGTACCTCTCGAAATAGGCTGGAGCTATAGGGTGTCTTTAAAGGATCTTGCAAGTCCATAAGATGCCTGCAGTCTGTCTTTTGTTTTCTTTTGTATTTGTTTATGATCTGCCTGTGGATCTTATTACATTCCAGTCTGTACATTCATAAACTCAAACACACAGACAGTATGGTTTGTAATAGTTTATTCACCCAGACTTCCGCTGTGCTATTATATTGTGTGTATTGACTATGATGATATCAACTACGTCACGATACTCCCCACCGGGCCCACCGGACATATGTGGAAATATCGGGGTGTGACATCTAGAGAGAACATTGTGAAAACGGCTCAGTTGCTTAGAGTTTTCTATATTTGTTCGGGTTTAAAATTTAATCTTTAGAAATCTTTCTTGTTTGGGATTGGAGTCAATGCTGAAGAAGTTTCGGGCATGGCGGATATTTTGGGTTGTAGAATTGGAGAATTTCCTTTTGATTATTTGGGGATAAAAGTGGGGGCGAACATGAACAAAAGTTGCCATTGGGTTTCGGTTATTGACACGATCAAGAGACGCCTAGCTTCTTGGAAGGCCAATACTTTATCTATGGGTGGGAGGCTCACTTTGGTTAAGTGAGTGCTAGCTAGCCTTCCGGTGTATTAATTATCGTTATATAAAGTCCCGGTGATTGTTACAAAGCAAATCGAAAAATTGATGAGGAACATTTTGTGGGCTGGCTCAGGTGAGGATAAGAAAATGAGTTGGGTAGCTTGGGATATGGTGACGAAGTCTAAGAAGAATGGCGGATTGGGGATTACGAAGGTTAGGGAGGTTAATTTCGCTCTATTGTCCAAATGGGCTTGGAGATTTAAGAACCAAACGGAGAGTATTTGGCGTAAAGTCATGGAAATGGTGCATGGGGGGAGGGGCCGGTGGGTTTTCCTCCCTGCTAATCGTCGGTTCTGTGGCAGCTGGTATACGTTGGTTACCGAGATGGAGAGATGGTCTATTCAAGGCAAGACTTTTAGTGCCTTACTTTCGGCGAAGGTGGGTAACGGTTTGAATATTAAGTTTTAGTCCGATCGCTGGGTGGGGTTAATTATTTTAAAAGATAGATGGCCTAGACTTTATGCCTTGGATCGAAATAAACATTGCTCAGTTGCCGAGAGATTTGTGTGGGATAGTGGCGGTTGGAGGTTTGCTCCGAATTGGGCGCAGAATTTGTCTTCAGTTGAGGAGTTCTCGGAAATACAGGACGTTGAGTTTCTTCTTAACAATGTAAGTCTGGCAGGTGAGATAGATAGATGGTATTGGGGCGATAAACCTAACGAGCCGATGTTAGTGGCTAGGGTCAAAGAATGGATTAAGGAAGGTAGTGAAGTCCGACGTGATCATGTTATGCGGTGGGAGTCGTGGATCCCAGTTAAGGTGAATATTTTTGTGTGGAGATCGGAAATGGGCCGCATTCTGACAAAAGATGCTTTGATCAGGCGGCGTATTAGTATACAAGATGGTTCATGCCCGATGTGCGATTCCGGAGACGAAACAGTAATGCACCTTTTCACTGGATGTGTTTTTGCTCATGGTGTGTGGTCGGCAGTGGGCAGGTGGTGCAGGGAAATGACTATTATGGTGTTCGACTTCAAGGATTTATTGGGAATACACGACCAGTTTAGTGATAAATGGTCGCAAAGGGTGATTAGAGGGATCGTTTATACCTCCTGTTGGGCTATTTGGAAACTAAGGAATGCTAAAGTCTTTAATAATGCAGATCCTAAAGTGGTTGAGGCGGTGGCTTTGATTAAGTCTTGGTCGTTCTTATGGTTAAAAATAGATCTAAGTTTGCTAGGCTTGAGTGGAAGGAGTGGTCTAAGAACCCTTTGTATATGATGTAAGTGTTTTGTGGTGGCCCTCATTTTGAGGCCTGCCCGTGTTTTTTAATGAAGTTTTCTGTTAAAAAAAAATTCTTTACAAATAAAATACATTATTATATAAAACCCCAAAACTACAAACACCAAAAACTATAAACACCAAAACGCTAGTAGTATGAAAACTGTGAGAACGGGTACTGGCAAAGCACCTTGTCAAATGTATTAAGCACCAAAAAATTCACCAAATGCCATTAAAAAACATTTGGTCTTATTGTAATCTTAGGAAAATATCAATCGCTTGTAGTGAATTATTATATAACGCCACACAACGCCAAAAAAATTGACCAGAAAACGCTATAACGCCAAAAAATTATCTATGTGACAAAAACAATTAATTCAACGCCAAAAAGTTTAATAAATACAATTAAAGCCAAAATAATCTTAGACGCTAGAAAATGTTATAGCGCGTTGGGAAAATAAAATAAGATTGAAAAGACAAATAAACCCCTCACCCCTTGATCATATCCCGTGCCACGTGTTTGGCCAGGATGCGTTCTCACCGTTCTCACACTTTTGGGCGTTTTCTCCTGATCGCATTCCATAATATATATATATATATATATCTATACTACTTTAATAAGCATATAGGAAGGGCAAGAATGGTCATTTTCCATTGTACAACCATTTGAAGCCCATTGTACAAGCATTTAAGCACAAAGTGTTGAAAATTTGTTTTCAACACATGTTGTATAGTCGCATGTACAAGCCCTTAAAGCATTTGTACAACTCTTTAAACATATGAAAACACACCTGACACGTTACTTTACACGGATCATGATCCCACCGTCCATTAGTTCACACGGATCATGATCCTCACCTTCCCTTTTGAAAACTCTCCTACAATCAATACTTTTTTCAGCTTTTTCAAAATTCAAATCCATCTTCTCAAACTTTCCCCCCCCTCTCTCTCTCAAAGATTCATGATATGCTCTCACTCTTGGCGTTGTTGATGCATTTTTAGTGTCTGTAACTAGTCTTGTTTAACGATGTATTTTGTACGGTCTTTTATTAATTATCGAGTCTGTATGTTATGTTGACCAAGTCAGATATCCTCCTATCTACTTGTGTCTGACTTGTTTGTCTCTTTTGGTATGTAATGTATTAAGAACAATGCATGTTGCATGACAAGGGTATAATGGTCATTATATGTTTATATAGTCTATCTGTTTGCTGTCTGTATACAACAAACAGAACAGCTGATGCAGTCCTCGACGAAACAGGTCTATTTCGTCGAACACATCATGACGAAACAGACCAATGTCCTTTATTTCTGTTTCGCCGACAGTCATGACGAATCACACTTGATTCGTCGTGTAATGGGCTGCTTCAAGCCCAATGGTTAGCCCATATTCTGTTTTGCCGATGCACTTTGTGTTTCGTCGAAGTCTTGGGCCCAGGGACTATATAAACCAAGTCTGCTTTCACTTTGAAGGTAGATGAGATAATAACCAGTAACGAAACTCTGTCCAAATTCTGTCTGAACTGTGTTTGTATCAGTTTGTAATCGGTTCTCATCCCGTTTAATCAATCGAGTGTGTTTCATTGATTAATCCTTTGTTGTTATTGCTTTATACGTTTGATTTGGCATAGTTACGTGGATTCCGCACACGTGACCGTGTTTGCTATAAACAAGTGATTCGGTTCGTTATCGATCCTCAGATTTCGGGACCTACAAGTGGTATCAGAGCTTTGGCTCTTATCCTTGTTTAAAATCAAACATTGTTCGGTTTTTATCAAGTATTTGTGTGTGTTTTTCTGAAAATTTGTTCTTGAAAAATCATAAATTCTGGAAAAATATTCATAAAATCTGTTGGTTTCTTGTTGTTTGCTAAAGATTTTTATCAAAAACCTAGTTAGATTGTTTGTTCATGCTTTAAACCGGGTTTTTAGTGAAAATCTTGTGCATTTTCGTGTTTCGGAAAATTATCAACTGACCGGAAAACTCATGTTCTTGAATGTGTTCTTGACAATCTTCATAGTGTTCTTATCACTATTGTGAACTTGATCTATTAATTGTAGAAACCTAAGTGTTGTCACTTATAATACATTAAATTGACTTTAGTGTAAAAAAAAAAAGTGATCATTAGTTTGTGAAAAAATCTGTTACGTTGAAAAATTGTGTTACAAACATACCTTGTGTCAGTAATAAATATCTTGCTGTCTGAGACTTATCTTTGACTAATCAAACAGGCGACGAAACAAAAGCATTTCGTCAAAAATATCTTCGACGAAACAACTTCTATTTCGCCACAACATCTTCGACGAAACAACTTCTGTTTCGCCACAAAATCACAAGTATCACAAGTCTATTTCGTCAAAATATCTTCAAAGAAACAAGTCTGTTTCGTCATCATTCTTTTAGACGAAACAAACCTATTTCGTGAAATCTGTTTCATCGAGAACAGATCTGTTTTATACAGAGGACTTGTAAAAGTTTGCTAACTGTGTGTTTTCAAGAATTTGATCAGGTACTACACTTCATACATCAAATATGAGTTGTACTAGTCCATGGGATTGGAGTATGGACTCGAGACCACGTGAAGATCCGACCTCCGCAGCAGCGGGGGTGAAGAATGTTTTTGGTCAACCTACTATAAGTGCCGGACAATGGGCTTTGGTATCTAATCAAAATCAAAACATTCAAAATCTTTTGCTTAGCGAGAGCGAAACGGGCAGCAACAATCGCCCACCAAAGTTGAATCATATGAACGAGTTTCCATCATGGAAAGGTCGTTTCCATACATATGTTCAAGGTCAAAGCACTGATCTTTGGAGGTGTTTCATTTCTCCACGCAATAATGCTCTCGAAGTAGCAGCCTCAACGGCCGAAGGTTTTTCTAACATGCAGGAAAATGACAAGAAAGCCTATGAATTTGAGAAAAAGTCGTTTGCTATTCTTACCCAAGCGCTTCACAAAGATATCTATCATCAATTTTCTTATTGTTCAGACACGAAAACATTATGGGATTCTTTGGTAACAAGAGGAGAAGGAAATGCAGCTTCTAGAAAGACACGCCATGATCTATTGAAGAAAGAGTTTGAATCGTTTCAGTTCTTGGAAAATGAAACTCTAAATGATATGACTACACGTTTTTATCATTTGATTAGTGAAATGTTTGCTTATACTGTTACTGCAACTCAAAAGGAAGTTTGTGCACGGTTTGCTGATTCTCTACCACCAAAGTGGAGCCCATACATTGAGCTTTTAAAGCATACCGGTGTTCTAGATGCTGACACTATAAGTATCTATGAATTCGTACAGAAGCTGGAACATAAGAATGATGAAGAAATTCGGAAAGCAAAACGCATTGCTGCTCCTCAAAATATCGAAATGTATTATGGAGGAGGTTTTAACCCGTCAGTTAGTTCCAGTTCAGCTCAGCAACCAAAGTTACAAACGGCGTTTGTATCAAATACAAACTCTTCTCCGTTTCCTCAATCAGCTCCGCCTCCTGTCTTCGATCCGAGCGCCTATCTTCCGCCAGCGCATTTGATTGCTCAAGCTCAGGCTTATTCTGGAGGAGGTTTTATTCCTTATACACCTCCAGTTGCCACTACTCAACCTCAGTTCAATCCGAGTGCGTATATTCCAGCCCAACCACAACCACAAGTCCAACCACAACAACAGCAAGCTCATTATACCAACAATCCTCCACCCACAAACCCTAACACAGTCAAAGTTGATACATCAAACCTCTCAAATGTTAGCATTGAAGTGGCAAAGGAACATATGGAACTTATTAATACAATGGTCAGTGCTTACTGCGGTTTGGTCGCAGGTCAAATTGGAAACATCAGTTTGACCAACGAAGACTATCTACAAATCAACCGTGATGAAATGGAGTTGATGGATATAAAGTGGGCGTTCACAAGTGCTGTTAGAAGGGCGAAGGACTTTATGGTTCGAACAGGGAGAAGTTCTTTAGACAGCAAACAGGATACAAAGTACGGATTTGATAAAGAAGCAGTTACATGCTTCAATTGTGGCGAAAAGGGTCACTTCAAACGTGAGTGCACCCGACCAAGCAAACAAGGCAATCAGAACCCATTCCGTAATCAGACGTGTACTTCAAATGCCAATCAAGACAATCGTGGAAAAGGGATAGTGGCTGTAAACAACACCACTAACCAGAATCAGTCTGGACCATCAAACGAAAATCGTGCATTAACCGTACAAGCTGATGAAGGGTTTAATTGGTCTTTACAACTTGGGGAAGGTGATCAAGATAAAGGGGGAACAGCGTGTTATGCAAAGATCATCAATCACATCAAGCACGTTCATAAGGAAGAATTTTCTGAAAGTGACGACAGTTCGGGTTATACCGGGACTTCTGATGAAGAAAGTTCTACTTCGGGCGATTATCATTCTGAATCTGATGTGAGCAAAGAAGCAAGTTCTAATCTTGATGACTTGTTGAATGAAGCAGAAGAGTTGAAATGTCAGAAATCAGTTCTGATCAAGAAGGCTGAGGTAGCATCTAAAGAAATGGAGAAGTTCTTTTCTGAAGACGGATCTTTTTCTTATCAGACTGCCTTTATGGCAAATGTCTCAGCTTCTACAAGTCAGGTAAAATCTGAAATTCTTATCAACTGTAGAGATTGTGAATATATGAAAAATGAATTTGACAGAATAAAACTTGAATGTGATATGATTCATATTCACAATCAGAGTTTAGTTGTTGAGATGGCTAAATGCAAAGAAGCGAATATGGCTTTAGTTAGACATGAAAAGGAATTTAAATCTATGATTGAAACTCTAAAGAAAAATGTTTCCGAAGTGACAAAATTTGTTTATCATAAACAAGTTAGTATAAACGATTACATTAACATTGTTGAGGAAACTAAAAGGGAATTAGCCATTGTAAAATGCGAGCATGATGCAATCAAGCAAAAGTTGGAGAGTTATTCTAACTCCCGATTTGTGCTCGATCACATTATTGATGTTCAACAACTAAAGGGAAACAAGAAAGGTGTTGGGTATGAGAAGTGTCCGCCCCCTTTGAGACATAATTATGCTTATATGCCTGATGAAGAAGAAATGCCACGGTTTGAACCCAGTGTGCCTCTTGATTATGAGGAAATTACTACTGGCCTAGGGTTCAAATCGGACAATTCTCCAAGTACAACTTCTGAGCAAAAAGATTCAACATCTACGAAACAAGGTCCTCCAACCATTGAGGACTATGAGTCGTCGGATGATGAACCAGAATCAGATGTGAGTAATCAGGATAAATCTCTTGACAAACTTAAAGGAGTAGAAGTTCCAATTGAGAATCATATTCTGTGTGATCCTCCTACCCCTGCTGTTCAACCTGTTGTTCAACAAGTGATAGATCCTGTGTCTACCGTTAAAAGTAATATTGTGTTGTACACTTTGGTTGGTGATTCTAAAATCTATTCAGATAATGATTTTCCAATTAAAAATGTCAATCCATCATCGATTGAAAATGTTTTTGAAAATAACACAAGTAAGTTTTTGGGAAAGTCGATTCCGGGAGTTATTGTGACTCAATGTAATCCAATTCTTAAGGCTGAAATAAAAAAGAAACTTGGAAATCAGAAATCACCTTCAAAGCAACAATCTGTTGCTTCTAAGGGTAAACAATCAGATCAACGAGCTCAAAGGCAAAATGTTTCTAAATCAAAATTTGAAACAAAAGGGGCTCGTTATCAGAAGAAAAACAGTAGTGTCAAATTTGTGGAATCGAGGGGTACAGATAAAATTGAGACTTTTGAAAACAAGTCAAACACTGATTTTGTACAAGTCAAAATTTTAAAACGTGATAGTCAAAACAATTACACTCAACATTCAAACGGGTGTGATGAAAAAGCAAGTACCTCGGGTTATACAAGTTCGACATCTGATCGTCGATCCAGTTCTCCTAAGTTTGTTGAAAGGAGAACGTGTTTTAAATGTGGAGAGTTTGGGCACATCATCAAAGATTGTGCAAACACTCCGAAAGAGAAATTTGTTGAGAGAGCATCACCTGAAACGATTCACCATAAATGTCGTCCCGTTTCGCCTAAACATGATAAAAGAACTGTTAAAGAACAGGAAACGAAACAACGACATCAAAATGTGAAGAAAATAGAAAAGGCTTTAAAATCTAAGGTCAAATTTGTTCCAAGGGAACCAAGTTCACCTGTAAAACCAGAAGTTTCAAAATTTGTTTACAAAACTCAATCTGGTAAACAAAAACAAACTTGGAAACCTAGGAAGGGTGAAAGTTCAGGGGAAGCTGTTCGTTTGGAAAATCATCAACAAATCGAGATCACTATTTGTGATGCTCAAGGACGACCCAAGACCACTATGGCTTGGGTCCCCATCCTTAACTAATCATTGGATGATATGTGCAGGATGTTCCAGGAGGAACTATCAGTAGTCATTGGATTGTTGATAGTGGAGCATCCAGGCACATGACGGGCGACTTAAGGCTTCTATATGATGTGAGAAACATTAAAGGAGGCTATGTCGCTTTCGCTGGAGACAAAGGCGGATACATCACTGGAGAGGGAATGATCTCCAATGGTGTGGTATGTTTTGATAAGATCAATTATGTTCGTCAAATTGATCATAATCTTCTCAGTGTGTCGCAAATCTGCGATAAAAAGTTCACCATGCATTTCGATGATGCCGGTTGTTATGTGCTTAAACCTGGTTTCAAAATTCCAGATGAATGGATTCTCTTATCGGCTCCAAGAGTTAATGATCTTTATGTTCTTGATATGAGCCAAGCGATTACGACTTCTGCGCAAGTCACATGTTTTGTCTCGAAAGCCACGGAGAAGGAGTCTATATCTTGGCACAGAAGAATGGGACACATTCACTTAAGAAAAATGAACCATTTGGTGAAAAACAATCTTGTGAATGGCGTGCCCGTGAGAAGTTTTCATCTACAAGATATCTGTGTTTCATGCCAGAAAGGGAAGCAAACGAAGAAGTCTCACCCTTTGAAGAAAATCAACACTGTTAGCAAGCCTCTCGAACGTCTTCATATGGACCTTTTTGGACCTATGAGACACAAGACAACGTTCGGAGATGTTTATTGTTTAGTAGTTACTGATGACTACTCTAGATTTTCTTGGGTAGCTTTTATGGCACACAAGAGTTATACTCCTGGCATCCTTAAGGATCTTCTTACAATGTTGGAAAATCTTTACTCGTTGAAAATTAAGAGGATCAGAAGCGACAATGGAACTGAATTTAAAAACCGTGTTATCGATGAGTTCTGTACTTCTAAAGGCATTCTTCATGAATACAGTTCTCCTTACACTCCACAACAAAATGGTGTCGCGGAGAGGAAGAATCGGACAATAATTGAAACTGCAAGAACAATGTTGGTAGAGTCGGCGTTTCCTGTTCAGTTCTGGGCGGAGGCTGTGTCG
>JARYGA010017465.1:0-13747 GCA_030545235.1 Helianthus tuberosus
TTTTAAAAGTGCTAACTTTTAAAGTTTATAAAACGATCCATTCTGATCTAAACTAAAATGACCATTTTTTTACAACGACTCGTTCCACCCGCCAATCCATTTTACCAAGAAGACTATTAATAAATCAACCTGTCAAATATATCATCGAAAAAATACACATGGAGAACACCACAAAATCCTACCTTTACAACCATGTCAAACATGAAGTATTTGTAACATTGGGGATTTAGAGCATCTTTAATATATGTTCTTACTGTACCTTTTCTGAGCAAGCTACGAGCCCCAAGTTTTTTGAACACCCCTAATAGGAACAACTAACAAAATCTACTATAAATATGAGCGATATCTACATTTCTCAGGTATGCCTTTTTCCCCACTCTCACAAAACCCTACTTACTCCAATCAAAACTCGTACTTATTCTCACACTAAATATGAGTCACAGGAAGGAATCCCAACATGTGACGAGCCTAATGATGTTTTTGTCTTGTAAATAACCTTCCCTGGAGTTCAGTCAAGTTTCCTCAAGGACGTCTTGTTGTTGGATCGGTCCTAACCCTCGTGGCCAGGAATCATTTCTTCACATTGCATTCTAAAAACCTCATGAAACAATGATAGGGTCTAACAACTCAAAACGTTGTACCAAATTGCACTCGATTTAGTTGAAACTCGTACAACATGGTCACACCTTTTGCGAAAATTATTCACAAGATACAGTTTAATTCAAAAAACACCTATACTTTGTGAAACTAATGCAAAATATGTTACGAAATGGTCATTTGGTTTGGTAAACATGAGATAGGCTGCTTTCTAGTTGGGTTATTTTGGTAATTGTCACATAATTTATGATTAATTGGATTAATATATTTTTACCAAGATAACTATCTCATAAGCGATATAACAGTTTTGCTAACAAGTAACAACAAACTTTTATGTTTGAACTATGTTCCTTACAAAATAACTGAAAAATAAAATTATAACTATATTTCTCATATATCATAACGGATTTTATTTCCTTTTCTTTAAGAAAAAAGCAGCCTTAAAGTTAAATGTATGCTTTTCTGACATAATTTTACTTCAAATATTTGCATCTTAATAATAAAAGCATCATTAAATTTTTTTTTTTTTTTTTTTGAACAGCAAACCTCTAGATGCCTAGGTTCTAGAGAGTGCAGGAATTATTCTCATCTAGGAAGGACCGGACTTGAACCTGCGATCACCCGGGAAGGGAACCTCACTAAGTGAGTAAACCCACCCACCTCCTCTTTGTTGAAAGTGGGGATCGAACTTGAGACCTCTCACAAGGCCTAAGTCCTTTCCACCACTCCACCAAAGGCTCATGGTGGGGATCATTAAATGCAAAATAAAGTATATTTCGCTTTATACTTTTTAGTTTGTTTATATTAGGGCTAATATAACAAAATAATGATCATGTTTGATGTTTTAACATTATTGTCGTAGAGTTAAAGTGGAGTGGTGGAAAGGATTTGGTTTTCCTAGGATGGCCAAGTTCGATCCCCACTCCCATCACATTTGGGGGAATGGCAATGAACGGGTGGAGGGCCAGTTGGTTCGAAACCCGGGAGCCACCCCGAGTTTTCTATTACAGTGCATTTACTCCAGAGAGTCCCCGACTCTTGTGGAGGGTGCAACTACACGCTCCCGGTTAATCGGGTGGGCAGTGGGCTGGAAATTTTCTCGGGGAACGCCTTAGCCAAACTCTGACGCACCAAGCGTGGGCCCGGTTAAGACAACATAGCCTTGGATGCCGGAGTGGGGCGGAGGGGCCTACCCGAGTTATAGGGTAGGTGCGATCTCTATCGCCTGTTGTAGAAATATCGCCGTTCAAAAAAAAAAAAAAAAAAAAATTAAGTGTTTCTGAGAGCTAGCATCATTTAATTTATAATATATTTTTTTTGTTATAAATAATTAAGTAAATTGCGGTGTACTAACATGGGCGGCCTTTATGGTGTGCGGGAAGGACCACCGCACAGGGACCCGTGATTTCGAGAGACATGTGTTTAAAAATAAATCGGATATATGTATGTTAATTTTTTGTTAAATAGTATACTGATACCAATTCCAATATAAATCCAGTTACGAATCAATCTTTATGGTTTAGAACTTAGCCTCTTGTCATTAGGTTTAATGAGCCATTTTTTTATGGTTTAAATAGTAATTGTATTGTTTATCGTTAAGGCATAAGGGCATATTTTTTCAAACTCGAACAGGATACACGAATTCTCAGAGACGCCAATTTATATAATCTTCAATACAAAGGTCGATGACCCGACCAAATGACATACATGCCCCTCATTTGTCTTATTTACCTTTACCTTTATCTTTTCTTTTGAAAGTTCGATATTTTCTTTAATATTTTGCTGGCTTCTCCTCTTTTTGCCAGACACATGTCTTTCACAAATCTCCAGACACACACAGTTCTTCTTTGTTTCCTCACATTTGCACGCCATGGATCTTCAACATGGTCTCTTCTTTGCGAGTTTTCGTAAATGAGAGATAGATTCTCCCAACATCTTTCTCTTTCTCTGGTTCCTTCACCACCCTTCATTATATACACACACTTCACTAATCATCATCATCATCATCATCATCTAGGGTTTTGCCACGTGATAAAGAGAGAGATAGAGAAAAGAACGGGGGCGTTGATGGGGAGGGGTGGCCCGTGGCAGGATCCCGGAGACCATGCGCCGACCGCCTGATGCACTCCGATCTGTGTGGTGTTCTGACCAACGGCCCTATCGGCGGCTAGGGTTCTGCCCTGTTAACAAGCGGTGACGACGCTGTTGATATTGGTGTAGAAGTCTCTCTCTAGAGGTTCCCCTGTTCCGATGAGTTTCCTTCTCTCTTTGTTGAGGGTTTAAACCGGCGAGGATGGCGAGACCGAGCCGTGTTTTGTTGGCGACCGCCTTTTACATCGACTATGAAGATCTGAGTTGATCACGAATGTGGGCATGATGCCACAAATCGAGGTATAATTTTGACTTTATAAGTCAAAATATCTGTTCGTGGCCGATGATATACCTCAGATGTCAAAAACCCCTGTGTTCGATCAGTTTGCTACACGTAAAGCTGCTCTGTTTGTCCGATATTAATTTTGTCGTTTGGGGATAAAAACACATTTGCGAATTAGGTGTTTACTGTTAAAAGTCTATTTG
This sequence comes from Helianthus tuberosus, assembly GCA_030545235.1. Taxonomy (NCBI): domain Eukaryota; kingdom Viridiplantae; phylum Streptophyta; class Magnoliopsida; order Asterales; family Asteraceae; genus Helianthus; species Helianthus tuberosus. Next base: position 3,175 of record JARYGA010017465.1, read on the forward strand.
GGGTTTTTAATTAGGCTCAATTTTGATATTTAAGAAAATCTTATATTAGTTAACTGGAAGTTTTCAACCACAATAGTTTGCAAATTTTATAATATTGTGTCTTACTTGATTTTGAGCTGCCATTCAAGTAAAAAATTGTCATTAGAATTCATGTCAATGGAAGGGTTGTTGTTAATTCCATATTACATTAGTCAAAAATTGTGACTTCCATATGGGAATCTTCTGTGAGTACCGCTGAAAGTCTTTCTTGAAGAACTGTGTTGCAATTTTTATTTTAATGCGTTAAGATTGGTGTGCGTAACTATGGAGTTTTGATTGTTTATCAAATCTACAAGGGTTGATGATTTACATACGTGTGGATCACTATAGTCAAAAGATTCGGCCTATTTGCTATCAGTTTATGGACCACCTTGCAAACATCAAAGAATGAGTGATTCATACTTTGTTTTGTTAGTCGACATGTGTAGAATGATTATTGTTTCTTTTTATTTTAGGGGCTATGATGATAACTTACTCTTTGTGCACTGTTCAGTGTTGGCATGTATTTGTCTGTGCTTTTACATCACAATCGGACTATGCATGTTGGTTCAGTTCTGTTTATACATGAGGGAAAACATTAAAACATACCTGTTACAGCAGACAGTGCAGTGGAGAATCCAGTCAGAGAAGATGACATCGTGTTCGACATAATTGTCAGTGTGATCTGGTTCCTCCTTAGGGTGCTGACTAATGATGGTGACTAAGAAAACCGACAAGGGAATCGATTATGGGAGAGGGGTGTCGATGATGATGATGTTATGGTTATTAGGTTATCTATCTCAGTGTGTAACCTTTTGACCTCTACATAATTCTCCTTATATAAGCACCCAGGAGGAAACCTAGTTAGTTAATAAGGGTAATATGGTCCATCAACAATTACCAACTAATTATTTAATAGGTTATTATATATTTTGATCTATATTATGTAAATGATTATATTGGCTATAGATTAAATATTAAACATAATATATTTAATCTTACATTCTCCCACTTAGCCGAGTAATCATTTATTATGAGTATTAGATAAGCCTGATCAGGAGTTAATACTCATTTTAGCCTTAAACAAGTACTATAGCAGAGAAATACAGCCGTTGAATCATTATGCGACTCATGACCCCTATTAGTCATACTATAGCCTTAATTTAAAACCTAATCGTCATGATCAAAATACGCATAAGCCCTTTGTTTGATTTGTAACTTTATTTGTCTATATGCCATTATACCGGTTGAACATATTCTAAGAGACATACAAAATCAAACTGAGGAAATTTCATTAATCATAAAACATAAGCTAGTACAATATGCTTAAATAAGGTCTTTACTAAATCCCATATTCCGAACATGTTCTTCGTAAACCTTAGGAGGGAGACCTTTAGTCATCGGATCCGCAAACATATCTTTAGTACTAATATACTCGATACAAAGATTATTTTCCTCAACTTGTTCTCGTACGAGCAGATATTTTGTATCGAGATATAAACCAGCTCCAGTCGAACTGTTACTGTTCGAGAAACTAACGGCAGCTGAATTATCACAATAAAGCATCAATGGTCTAGAAATGGAATTAACGATTTTGAGTCCAGTGATCAGATTTCTAAGCAACATTCCATGACAGGTTGCGTTATAAACAACAATGTACTCTGCCGTCATTGTGGAAGTTGTGGTCAACTGTTGTTTATGACTCTTTCATGAGATAGGGCCGCCTGCTAACATAAAGATATAGCCCGAAGTGGATTTCTTGTCATCTTTGCACTTGGCAAAGTCAGAATCAGAATAGCCCACCACTTCTAAATGATCACTTCTTCTATAAGTCAGTTTATAGTCTTTCGTCCCTTGCAGATATCGAAGTACCTTCTTAGCTGCTTTCCAGTGATCTAGGCCAGGATTAGTCTGATAACGGCCTAGCATTCCAGCAATATAAGCGATATCTGGGCGAGTACAGACTTGAGCATACATCAGGCTCCCGACTACTGATACGTAAGGTATCTGGCTCATTTGCTCCTTCTCAACCTCTGTTGTCGGACACTGGAATGAACCGAAAACATCTCCCTTAACTACTGGAGCGACGGAGGGTTTGCATTGTTGCATGTTATAACGTGTAAGGACACGATCTATGTAAGCCTTTTGGGACAATCCTAAGATCCCTTTGTGTCTATCTCGGTGAATTTCGATGCCAATGACGTAAGAAGCATCTCCGAGATCCTTCATGTCGAAGTTATGCGAGAGTAACCGCTTCGACTCATGCAACATGTCTAAACTATTACTTGCCAATAGAATATCATCTACGTAAAGGACAAGTATAGTAAAGTTGCTCCCACTCATCTTGAGGTAGGTGCATTGATCCACTTGATTCTTCATAAAACCTTGTTTCTTCATGACTTCATCAAACTTGAGGTACCACTGACGTGATGCTTGTTTTAACCCGTAAATGGATTTCTTCAACTTACAGACTAGATGATCCTGACCTTCAGGTTTAAAGCCTTCAGGTTGTCTCATGTAAACATCTTCGTCCAAGTCTCCATTAAGGAAAACAGTTTTAACGTCCATCTGATGCAACTCTAAATCAAAATGAGCTACTAGGGCCATGACGATCCCTAATGAATCTTTACGAGAGACAGGTGAAAACGTCTCTTGATAATCAATTCCCTCTTTCTGAGTGTAGTCCTTTGCAACCAATCTCGCTTTGTAGCGTTCAACGTTACCATTAGGATCCAGTTTTGTTTTGAACACCCATTTACATCCTACGGGTTTCACACCGTTGGGTAATTCTACCAAATCCCAAACGTCATTTTTCTTCATGGATTCAAGCTCTTCAATCATTGCTTTGTTCCATTCAGAAGACTGATCACTGCTAATGGCTTCATTGTAAGAGATAGGATCATTGAGCTTTCCGGGATCCATTTCAGTCAGGTAGGTAACATAATCATCCCAATTAGTAGGCCTTCTTTGCCTAGATGACCTCCTGAGTGGATTATCGGGTTCAGCGTTGTCTTGGTTTTGAGCGTTTGATGTGCTTTCGTCATGAGGTATAATGGGGTCTGATTGTAGAGGTGAATTTGCAGTTGGTGCAGTAGCTTCAGGTACAGCAGTTGCATTGGGTACAAGAGGAGTAATCGGAGTAATGGTAAGCGACGAGTCTCTCCCCCCCGCGTCTTGTACTTCTTGCAATTCTTCGTAAGGGTTGGTTCTGCTCCCACCGACCTTGAAATCCTCCAGGAACGCAGAACGCTTGGTTTCAAGAATACGGGTGACATGGGAAGGACAATAGAAACGATAACCCTTTGAGTTTTCAGGATACCCAATAAAGAAACAGGTAACTGTTTTAGGGTCAAGTTTCCTTAGGAAAGGATTGTAAAGTTTTGCTTCAGCAATGCAGCCCCATACTTTCATATATTTAAGACTCGATTTCCTTCCTGTCCAAAGTTCATAAGGAGTTTTAGGGACAGACTTAGAAGGAACTCTATTGAGTATATGAACAGCTGCTTTTAACGCTTCAGTCCAGAGAAATAATGGTAAATTAGTGTTGGCTAACATACTGCGCACCATGTTCATAAGGGTACGGTTTCTTCTTTCAGCGACACCGTTCTGCTGAGGCATACCAGGCATGGTGTATTGGTTCACAATCCCCTGGCCCTTACAAAACTCATAAAATGGACCAGGAGCTTGACCCACATCAGTATGTCTTCCATAATATTCACCGCCTCTATCTGATATCACAACTTTAATCTGACGATCTAATTGCTTTTCAACTTCAGCCTTATAATCTTTAAAAGTTGTTAGAGATTCAGATTTCTCCTTAATAAGATACAAGTACATGTAACGAGAATAATCATCAATAAAAGTGATAAATGAAGTATGTCCTGTTATGCCAGCGATTTGGTAGGGACCACTAATATCAGTATGAATGAGTTCTAATAAATTAGAGCTCCTAGTGGCACCTTTCTTATTCGCTAATGTCATTTTACCTTTAAGACATTTGACACATGTTCCAAAATCAGAGAAATCGAGAGGAGGTAAGACTTCATCCTTTACGAGACGATTTAATCGTTCTTTTGAGATGTGGCCTAAACGTTGATGCCACAACATGGACGAAGTTTCTAAGTCTCGTTTCTCTTCTATCTTTGTGAGTGATTCATTAATGTTATATGACAACAAAGATTTGGAAAAGCCATCATCTAGTTCTAATCTACAGAGACCACCATCCAGAATACCAGTACCATAAAGAACAGAATCATAGAGGATAGAGAGTTTGCGATGACCATGGGAAACAATAAAACTGTCCATGTCTAACTTTGGTCCTGATACAAGGTTCCGAGTTACCTCGGGAACATATAAGGTATCATAAAGTTTAATACATAAACCAGTTTTCATAACTAATTGTAATGTTCCAATGGCCTTCACTTCTAATTCTCGATCATCCCCAACCTTAAGCGTTCTTTGGTTTCTTTCCAGCTTCCGGATTGAAAGGAATCCCTGAGTTGAATTGGTAACATGAACCATAGAACCAGAGTCAAACCACCAAGAATTAGCAGGAACACTTAAATTATAGAACTCAAGTATCAGAAAATAATCTTTACCTTTCTTAGCCAGCCACTCCTTAAAGTCAGGGCATTCCTTCGGCATATTTCCTGCCTTTTTACAGAACTTGCAGCGGATTCTGCCTAAGGAGTTCTTGGAGCTAGAGGGTGCACTTGTATTAGGATTAGGCCTTTGGACTTTTGCAGCGGATTCTGCCTAAGGAGTTCTTAGAGTTGGAGGTGGTGAAGCTAGCAACATCAATAGGGCGATCCATCCTCATACGCTCTTCCTCCTATACGCACATAGCGACCAGCTCACTCATCGTCCATTTGTCCTTCTGAGTGTTGTAATTGATCTTGAATGCTTCAAAGGATGAAGGAAGCGAAGTGATGATAAAATGAACAAGGAAACCATCACTGATCTCCATTTCCAGCCCCTTCAGCTTATTGGCCATGTCATTCATCATCATGATGTGTTCTCGAATGTCGCTCCTCCCATCATACTTAATTGTCACCAGCTTGAGGATAAGGGTACTAGCGTGTGCTTTAGACGTCCCTTTGAACTGCGCCTCCACATGTTCCAAGTAGGTTTTAGCATCTTCAGAATCAGGAATGGCTCATCTGATTGCATTACTGATGGACTGCTTCATGAACATGAGAGACATGCGGTTACACCTAGTCCATTTTTCATGAACAATCTGCTCAGCAGCAGTACTTTGAGTGGTAAGGTCCGCTGGCTTATTCTCTCTTAGAGCATAATCAAAGTCCAGCAATCCAAGTGTAAGCATGAGGGCATCCTTCCATGCAGCAAAGTTATCACCAGTCAAAGGTGGAATCCCCTGATTTGGTGCTGATAGTGGAAATAAGATGAGCAAGTTATGATACTAAGGAAGAAGTTCTAATGTGGTCTAAGGGCATGTTAAACTAAGGCAGGCATAAATAATGACCAATTTACATTATGAAGCTGTGATATTGTCTATTACTAACATCAAAATAATAGACTTAGTTAAAATTCTACTTAAACGAAGACAAATCAGCTTTGGCCAGAAGTGTAATCATTTAAGCATGTGTGCAAAATGATTGTAACAAATCAGCTTTGGCCAGAAATTGAGACAATCACTTTGGTTATGCACTTGTTAAGTATGCCATCTATGAAAGAATTAAATCAGCTTTGGCCAGATATTAAGACATTCATGTTTATGATGCACACTTAACATAGCTTTCGTAATACTTGAATGATAAGTAGATGTATCAAATCAGCTTTGGCCAGAAATGATACATCAGAAGCTCATTCAAGTTAAGCCATTTTGGTTTTGTAAAACATTATCTGATTCTGATTAATTAACTAAGTAATTACAAAAACCAATTATTTAATAGCAAACCACCCGTTAGCGCCAAATTTTAGTTCACATTAACTGCCAAATTTTATGAACACTCATTGTCACACCCCGATTTCCACGTGTCACCGGTGGGCCCGGTAGGAAGTATCGTGACGTGGTTGCCAACATAATAGTCAAATAACACAATATTTAATATGCACAGCGGAAGCAATTTAAAAGATATAATACAACCGAATTTAATATTGTAATATCAAATGTCACAATATTCGGAAGTTTATCCACAGACGGATCGAAAATAAAATAGAGACAATAGTTCAACAGACTTTTAGGCATCTTAAGCTTGCGAGACTTCTATTGATGCTAAGAAGAAATATCCAGCCAATTTCGTATAGTACCTGCATTTAGCCTTTTTGGAAAATACGTCAGTTTACACTGGTAAATACAAGTAACTGACTCATTTTGAAAATGGTTTAAGAAAATTGATTTGGATGCACGTGGCACAAAATATCTTTTATAATTTGATTAAAATGCACAGAGGCAAAATTAACCTTTTATAACTTGGGAGAATTATTTAAATATATAATCTTGTGAACGAATTACATGTTCCTTGTGCGTTCAGTAGCCCGGATCAAGTCCGGGTTAAAGATCAATAGACACACCACATTATTCTTTTGTGCACTGACGGGTGTACGCCTACACCCCGCGCTGAAGTCGTGGCCATTTCGTAAAATGATGCCAAGGATATCCGGGACATGGTCATTAACCCCCCAAAGGCTTTAAGTAACAAGACTGTTAAAACGAGCCGATCAAATTTATTCAATTACCCACTCAACGGTGGAGGATTTGATGCCCGATCAAGCGGTATGCTATATACCGTAACCCAAGCCCGTATAGGGAAAATAAGTTAAAAGTATTTACCTGAGCAAAGTATAAATCACAATAAGAAAATTGCAAGTAGCTTTTACTGGTCCTCCTAATCTGGAACGAAGGTTTATAATAACCTATTAGAATCCTAACGGGTCTTTAGTTAAGCTTAAGCTTAGACCGGTTAGTTTCAAAGACACGGTTTGTACGCACGATTAAGCGAAGACCGGATAGAATGTGATTTAGACCCGAAAAGTTCAGAGACTTGTTTAATATGGGTATTTCATACACATTTTGGATTTTGAGATAAAATCGTTAAGGTTTGACCCGTTTAGGCTAGTTTATGTAAACTAGTTACATAAACCGAACCGAACGCGTAATAAGTGTAACGGGTAGTAATGAGAGCCATTTACAGGTTTCCTAAGTTAATATGCTTCATATATGTTGTGACATCAGTAAGATGTCTTTTATTATGCCCGAAATGAATTTAATCACAAACTATGCCCCGTAGGGGTAGTTTGGTCATTTTAAAGGTTGTAAAAGAGTTTAAGTATTCACCTGAGTTACAGGTCTGATATAATCAGAAAAAATACTTATTTTACTAAGTTATAACAGTAGGTTATTGTATATATGTGAAACTTATCAATTTTAACCAAACTATGCGCCGTAGGGGCATTTTGGTAATTTCACATAAGCCGAAAAGCTCAAAACTGAAGTCTGAGTTTATCAACCTTTGCTTACTGTTAAAACATTATAATTTGCCTTTAATATCAGTAGATATCAACCCTTGTATGTTTATTATCGTTATAGCACATACTATGCGTTAAAAACGCTTAAAAAGGCGATTAGAGGCCATTTCCGGGTTTGATACATAAATCTGATATTTTTATATTTCCAGAAGGCTTAAAATAATTTATTTATCATATGTGATCAGTAGCAAAAGGTTTGGAGTCGTTTAGATATGTAAAACTCATTTTATAGCCCGTAAGGGCAAAACCGACAATTACCGGATTAAGCCTACGACTATAAGTTATGCTCAGCCTAAAATTAATTAAAATCTTTAAAAATCCCAAAATAATATATTACATCAGTGGGTAAAGAGTTTGATATCAAAAAGTATGTTTAAGTAGGCTATACGCTAAATACGCCGTTTACTTAACATAAAGCTTTAACTTTACGCTAACGAGCATAACTCTTAACCTACACCTCAAACTGATGTCAAACTTTGCATACAAGTTTATATATCAGTAACTAAGGTTTCTACTCTTTTACATTTCCAAAAATCACGTTTTAAGGAGAAAAGGGCATAATGGTCAACATATGAGCAATTAACGGAATCATGCATATTAATTGGATAACTAATGATCCGCGGTGTATAATCTCAGAGGGTTATACTAGCATGTAACCTGGTCCAAATGAAGCTCTAAGGCTTTTCTAAAACATACCATAACGGGTCAGAACTGAAAGTCAAAGTATAAGTCAAACTATGCGACTTTCGGTTCCGAACCGGGTCTAAACAGGAAATTGTCGGGTTGAACATGTTTAGACATGTTCTTACACTAATTACCAAGTTATATTAATGATCAAACAGGTTGTATGTGCTCTACATTGCTAATCATGCATAAATTGCAATTTAAACAATTCTGTTGACTTTTTAATTACACGTTTGACCCGACATTAGACCTAGTTAGAGTGGGAATCAGGGGGAACCCTTTTGAGGTTTTATTACCCACATAATTACCAACTTAGAGGTACTTTTAATTCGAGATTTGACTGAGCCATTATTAATTAATCTCGAAGTCAAACCGTAATTACTATGGTTTGACTTTTAGCTAAATAACTAAGCTAAACATTAATAAAGAAGGATTAGCAAACTTACAAGAGTCCTAAGCTTGATTAGTGATCACTTGAGAGTATCTTGGAGCTCCAGAAATGATCAGATTGCAAGAGGAAGGTGTGAAGAACAATGGTGCATATCATGGTCCTTTATATAGTGTTTAATCCACCACAATTCTTTGACACATGAGTCTACAACCCACCACAACTGATCAACACATGTTCCTAGTGCTTAGGGGGTGCCTAGGGGTCGCCCATTATGAGGCAAATCGGTTAAAAGTCGAACACAAGATCCATGGCAGACAAAGAAGCAAAAAAATCGCATCAGGTAGGCCTAGGCGTGACGCGACGGACCCCCCCCCCTGGGCCTCGCGTCGCGCGACCCCTCTTCTGACTCAAATCCAAATTTTTGATTTTTGCGATTTGATCCTTGGCTCTTCAAAATTCGATTAGGCACTTGTTTCTTGCATTATGAACCCTCATAATTGATCTATAAGGGCTTTAAAACATATACCCACTTTGTTAAGTCCCCGGTTAACTTTATTGTTACCCGAAAAGTCCTAACTTTCAACGTTTACGCTTTAACCCTTCGCACACGAATTTGATCATAACTTTCTCATACGATAACGAAACTTTACAAAATTTAAATCGTGCATTCTAGTGAGCATAATTAACTGTTACAAAGCTTCAGGTTTGTCAAAAGGTCACTCAGAGGTATAATTTAAACATGTTGACACATTTAGCCCCTGTAGTTTGTAATCTCTCACTTTTAGCTTCGCATGATCCATGATTTATTCGTTTGATGTTATAAACATCATGTAGGGTTAATATACAATATATTTATTCACCGTTGACATTTAGAATACGTATATCCACATACTTTCCATGATTGTCAACTTTAGTCCTTCTATAATATTCTTTCACACGTTTAAACATTTGACACGTGTCTACACATTATAGGACGTGAATTTTTCGAGGTGTTACATAGGGGTGTTCAAAACCGGATATCCGAATTTCGGATATCCGAAAATTTCGGATACTCAATATCACTATCCGAATCCGTATCCGAAAATTCGGATATCCGAATTTTCGGATAGTGAAACGGATATCCGAATTTTAAAACAAAAAAAAAATCAAATTCAAGTCTTAATACTACATCACCAGCAGTCCAACAGTAACCATTAGTCTAGTCAAATTAAAGTCTTAATACAAACCAAATACTAAGAATCTAAGATGTTCAAAAAAAGGCAAATAAAGACAATTCGTAGTTCGAAATTAAAGACATAATCTTCCAAATAAAATAGCCCAAAATCCAATCCATCTTCCAACTTCCAATCTAACAAAAAACCTGAATGCAAATAAAAAAGAACAGTAATAAGAACAAGTGCTTAAAGGAATTGAAATATTAGTACGAAAAAGAATTGCTTTACTAACTAGTGAACCATATTCCAACTTTCCAAGTAGCAAGCATGCTCAAAAACCATGACAACCTCTTAAAATCCAAAACCAACAAACCATTTCAAACAATAAGTTGCTTTTAACATATATCACTAAGTTTATTAAAACAAACCGATACCTTATGCCGTTTCGGATGCTTCATAACTTTCATCAACCGTTTCATCAATGATAATGGTGGGTTGTTCCAAGGCTAACTCCTTCATACCTATGATATAATAGAGAAAAAAAAACATATTAAAATGCTCTCCATGTAAAAAAAAAATACACTAAAATGATATATAACAATCTCATAAGCGAATCTTTATTACTATTATTAGGAGTGTCCAAAAAGGTAAGCTGATGTAATTAACTAACTACCAGTTGAAGCCAAACAACATTCTGTAAAAACATAAGTGTATATGAAGAAGAGTGTGTACTCACCTTGTTTGACCCAAATAATTGTTGCAACTGAAAACGGTTTCCTTCTTTAACTTGGCTAGCTCAAAACTGTTGCCTAACGACGCTTTCTGCACCTTCAAA
>JARYGA010017466.1:0-13209 GCA_030545235.1 Helianthus tuberosus
AACCGGAGTCGAAGCCACACAAACATGTTTGATCAGCATCATCATATAATTATGGATCAAAATCCATAAACACCCTTTAATTTTGTTGAATACAAAATTATACAGGAAATTAGGGTTCTTAAACATCTTCGGATCTTCAAACATTTCTTCACACCTTCAAGTAATCTCCAAGCAAATACAAGGGTTTAATCGAGATTACCTTCAAACAACCGATGTTAATGAGTCGAAATCGGTGTTAATCCAAGTCGGAATCGGATAATCAACCAAGTCGGAATCGGAGATTTAGCCGGAAAACGAGAGAGATTATAGTGAACGGTGAAGAGATTTAGAGTGTGAATGAGGTTTCGACTCGAGACCGCCTTTTATATCACCAGTTCATGGGCCAGGCCGGAATCAATTGGGCCGAGACCGAGATCTCGAGTCGGAACTAGATGCCGAACTCAATTTCATGACTTTAATTAATTTTTCAAGTTCATTTAAAAACATTTATTTTCTTAAATAACCCTTACCTTCCCGAGCATGTTTTACGAGACTAAAACCTACAAACAGAAAAATAAATAATATCTAACAATTATTTACAAAAATAAAATTAGGAAATATCGTAATTGCTCAGGGATTAAATCACAATGTTTTGGGCTTGACTTCACTTATCAACACTGGTCTACTACTGAGTGATCCGAATGATTGCTAGTATATTTGTCCACCTAAACTCATCTCCCTAGACCTTTTCCATGTGATTGCCTGTAACTAATTTTATCATGTTTTGATATTTTAACAATGAACACCCAAACAAATACTAATCAAATCCTAGAATTTTAATCAGCACACTCTATCATGCAAGCAGTTTCCCTACCACATATTTCCACATGTCTGTCATAGATTTCTGAAACCTTGACTGGGACTAGATTGAGAAAAGAACAGAATAGATCATAAGCAGAGATGATGATATAATGTACAGATCAAATGAGTTTTCTCAGTTTGATATAGGTTTTGGGGTTTCTTTTGGGCACTTGAGGCCCTCTTTCGGGTGTAAATTGATCTATAAGGAGACAGACGTACAGCTAGGTCTTTGCTCACGCAAAACAGAAGCTAGCGCTACCTAGCACCTCTAGGTCTTTGCTCACGCAAAACAGAGTAGATACACGACTTTTTTCGGAAAAGATTTCAGAACTAGACCAAAATTGTGTGTATCGGGACATCACACAAGCATTCAAATAGAAATGAGCTAATTCCAAGTGACGTTCTTTCTTGAGGTCATGGATTAATTTAGATTCTATACAGCAACAGTCAATGTTTCCAGCCTTAAGGATAGAGCGTACCAACATATCATTCTAGAGTCACACTATTTCGATACTGGTCTTACATGAGTCAGCCATATACCATAATGTGAAAATTAATTTCATTTCCCGTGTCACGCAATGTTTCTTTTTGTATTTTTCAAAAAAATTTAATGTTTTTGTATTTTTCAATTTTTTCAATGTTTTTGTATTTTTCAAAATTCCTCCCCCTAAATTTGTGCATAAATAAAAACTACCTAAGAAAAGAAAACTTTATGAACAAATTTACCTACAAAAAATAAAAACATGCTCAGTCAGTGTATCGGATCATTTTCAGAAAATTCACAAGCACTTGAAACTTTGAAATGCTGAAAGGTTTTGTAAACAAATCGGCAACATTTGCATCTGTGTCGATTTGCTCTAGTTTAATAAGACCTCTGTCAAAACAGTCTCGTATAAAATGAACTTTAATATCAATGTGCTTGGTTTTGGAGTGAAAGACAGGATTTTTGACAATTCGAATTGCAGCATCATTATCACAGTAAATGGTAGTATTGAGATAAGTCAAACCGTAATCCTTTAATTGATGTTGCATCCACACCACCTGTGAGCAAGATGCAGAAGCAGCAACGTATTCTACCTCAGCTGTGGAGATCGCCACCATTGGTTGTTGCATTACCAAGAAATGAGCCTGTCACCCAAAAATTGACATCCAGCTGATGTAGATTTAGGATTAGCCTGATATCGCGCGCAATTGCAGACAGCAAATATGATGTCTGGACGGCTCGCGGTCAGATATGTTGGTGCATATGTCTGTCGACTTCGTCTTGTATCGAGTCTTGTATCTAGATTGGATAGAATGGAGCTCGGTAACCTAGAAAATAGGAAGTTAGAGTTGTTGGACCAGTTCGCACGAACTGGCAGATCCAGTTCGTACGAAGTGCCAGGTCGCATGGACTGGGTCATGATGTTTGGTGCGAACTGGAACTCCTATATATAGGTGAGTTGTGATTTCATTTGTAACGTTTGGTGATTCCGGTAGCGAAGCTCTGCCGAAGTGTCGAACAAGTTGTAATCGGTTTCAAATCCATCTAATCGACATTTAAAGTGATTCCTTGTGTTAGTCAAGCTGCAATGAAGATCGAATCATTGAATTCCGCCTTTGATTTGATCTAGAACTCTTCTGATCGACTCATTCAATCGATTCAACGATCCTACAAGTGGTATCAGAGCTCAGGAGGAAGAGTTCTTACCATTTCAGCTTGATTTCATCAAGAACATCTGATTTCTTCTCATTTCTACTCACTTTCTTCACGTTTTCTCAAAATTAACTGAGATTTCACGGATAAAATGGACTGATTTTGTGATATAACCTGTAAAACACAGTTTTAAACAATCCTTGAAGAAATCAGAACTTAATTCAACCTAAAATCGATCAAAATTGGACAAAATCATGAACTTTTGAACCAGGTCGTTCGATATCAGGTCGTACAAAGTGATTCAGTTCGTGCGAAGTGTTCCAGGCTGGGTGAAAACAAATCAGATTGTTTGAACATTAGGTCAGGTCATTTGAGAATATTACCAGGTCGTACGAATTGAGAACCAGATCGTACGAAGTGTTATGTTGTTTGACGGTTTGACCCAGTTCGTGTAAGTTTTAGTTAGGTCGTTCGAAATTGTTCCCAGTTCGCGCGAGTTGAGAACCAGGTCGTACGAGGTGTCAAGTTGTTTGAAATTTTGAACCAGTTCGCACGAGGTAAACTGTTACAAGGTCGTGCGAAGTGAATTCAGGTCATTTGGAGATAAACCAGGTTGTGCGAAGTGACTTAGAGGTTCAGATCGTTTGGAATCGAATCCAGGTCGTACGGTTTAACCCAGATCACACCAAAACAGATCATTTGAGACACTATCAGCTCGTACGAAGTGGACCAGGTAGTACGAAGTTGACCAAATTGTTTGAATTGTAACTAGATCGTGTGAAAGGATTCCGTGTTGTTTGAAAGTCAGTCCAAGTCGCACAAGGACAATTAGGATTACCAGATCGTTTAAACCCAGGTCGTTTGAAACTTTGACCAGCTCGTTTGAACATTGTGATTTTGTGAAACTTTTTACCGAAACATGGATAACGAGTTTTACAAAGCCTTTGCTACTGCTCCAGCTGCTCCAGTTATAGTTGCCGAAACTGTTGGAATCGAAAATGAAACGGGAACTTTCCAAAAGCCTCTAAAGCTTATGTACATTGAGGACTTTAAAGGATGGCAAGAGCATTTTGAAAACTGGGTGCAAGCTAATAAGTTTGATGCATGGGTTTCGTTAGAGAAAGATTACACTAGACCGAAAGATGATCTTGAAAATGAAAAACCATTAAGTGAATTTACACCGAATGAAAAATTAAGATACACCAGTGAAAAGATGATGATTAGTCTTCTCCAACAAGCGGTAAAAGAAGATATTTTCGTTTTGCTTCAACATGAGGGAACTGGTAGATTAATTTGGTTAGCGTTGATTAAAAAGTTTAAGGGAAGTGCTGAAATGATAAAAAAATAAACGAGCATTACTAAAAAAATCTTTTGATATGTTTACAACTTTTGAAGGTGAGACGATTAGGAAGATTATTGAGAGATATTGTCATCTTGTCCAGGAAATGAAAAGATTGGACATCAAGAAAGAAGATGAAGAATGGGTTGATAAGCTAGCTGATGCGTTACCACAGAATGAATGGGGAACATATTTTTTGATTTTAAAGCATAACCGACAATTTGAAGATATGAATTTGTGTAAGTTCATTCAGAAGCTTGAAGAACATGAATTGGTTGTTCAGAAAACTGCTATCATGAAGAATCTGGGTGCTCAACAAGATGTTAGTCTATACTATAGAGGAAGCAAAGTTGAGACTACTTCGAGTCCGAAGATTCAGACTGCTTTCAGTGCTGATGGTACTTCCGGAACAAATGTTAGCACTACAACTCAGAGTGGTGGATATTCTTTGTCTTATTCAAGTTTTGAACCAAATTTCTCAACACCAGGTTCTCAACAACAGAATTCAACAAATTTGCAATGCAATGTGACATTAAACATTCAAAATGGTCAAAATTTCTCTCCAGATATTGCAAAGCAACACATGGCATCTCTTGTTACTGTGTTAGAGTCGTATGAAAACTTAGTTGCTGGACGAATCGGTAATCCGATGCTTACCAAAGAGGATTATGACCAGATTGATTCTGAGGAACTTGAGTTGATGGACATCAAGTGGTGTTTAGCTAGTGTTTTGAGAAGAGCAGAAAAATTCAAACAAATCACCGGTAGAGATGATCTTCGTGAAGCTGCTACATCTCAGCTAGGTTTTGACAAATCGAAGGTTACTTGTTTTCGTTGCAGAGAAAAAGGGCATTTTAAACGAGAGTGTACAAACAGAGAAGCAACCGGAAGACGAGATCCTTTCGGAAACATTGATTATCATAGAAAAGCAATTTATCATCAGGTTGCTCAACAACCATATCAATAACAATCTTCACAATCACGTACTATTGAAGATGGAAAGAAGAGAGCTTGTCATGGTCTGATAGATCAAGACGATGAGAGAATTCCAGAAGGATTTAATTGGGATAATTATGATCCTAACCGACCTTCAGTTTCTAAAGCATTTGTTGCTCGAATCCTTGAAGACTCAACCTCAGGAGAAGAATCAGTCAAATCTAAGGATCGTCCTAGAAGACAACCAATTTTTAAGTCTTCAGGAAGTGATGAAGATATTGATGATGAGGAAAAGTATATTAATAAAGCTAGAAAACAATTGGATTCTTATAGTTTTAATTTGTTTTTTGCAGATAAAATCGAGATGTTGAAAGAGAAAAAGGTTGCTAGACTGAAGAGAGAATTGGAAGCAAGAAGGGTTGTTGAAGAAGAAATTGAAGCAAGAAGGATTGCTGGAGAAAAGGCAAAAGTTGAAGAAAAACCGACACAGAAGGTCGAGGTTGAAGAGAATGAAGTGAAGGTAGAATTTGAGAAAGAACCAAATGTGATTGAAAAGGTGGTGGAGAAAATAGTTGAAAAAATTGTCGAAGTTGAAAAAATAGTTGAAGTTGAAAAGATTATAGAGGTTGAGAAACCTTGTACAAAGTGTTTAGTATCTTGCAAAGATTGTGCTGAGAAAGATACAAAGTTGGCTGAATTGGAAAAGCTCAAAGAGAATTTATTGCACAATGTGAGGAGCATAAAAGAGTCATATGATCTCCTAAGCAGTAAAGTGAACGTGTACAAAGGAGCTTGTGATGAGGATGTTCAGATGAAAAATCTTCTGAAAGCAACAGTTCTTCAAAAGCAAAGAGCAATCAATGGATATATTGAGATGAATGCTGAGCTGAAACAAGAATTGGCAACAATGAAGATTGAAACCGAAAGAGTGAACAATTTACTTCGAAGTTATCAAAGTTCGGAGTATGTTATTGATCGCATCTATCCTGCCGTTGCAGCTCATAAGTTTGCAGATGATGAAGAAAATTCTGGTAAGAAAACTGGTTTGAAGTATAACAGAGTACCAAATCCAATGTGGGATGGCTATACCCCCCGAGATTTTGAAAAGGTGGCTGAAGCACTCAATCCGAATCTGAAATCTGAGTCTATCAATGGATTACCAGATAATATTGATGTCACCTTCACAACGTCTGACACTGATCATGAGTCCGAGTTAATTAAGAAAGTGCTCGATCAGGTGTTGGATAAAGATGAAGAGTCAAAGTCAGAGTCTAAATCTGAAAAGTCGAGTTCGTCAGAGAAAATCTCGAGTTCACCGGTCAAAAGGGTTTACAATAAAGATTTTCTGATGTCGAAAAATAATTTGAATGACGAAACATTCAAAGTAGCATATACTTTGAATGATTCTGACAAATTATTTTCTGATGAGGAATTTCCAATAAGAGGTGTCAAAACTGAAATGATTAACAAGGTTTTCAAATTAACAGAAATTAATATTTCTGAAATAAAAGATTTAAATCTTACTAAAAAACCTAAAAAATACACCTCAAGAGTTCAACAAAGATTGAACAAGAAAAAGGGTTACAGTTCTGGTTTGGGTTATCGAAAGAAACCAAACCATAACAGTAATTTCAAAAAGAAAGGATTAGGTTTTATTCCACCAGAAAATCATAAAAATGAGAAAATTTATAAACCAAAAACCAAATTTGTTTCGGGAAAAAGTTCAGAAGAAGAAAAGGAGAAACCGTTCTGGAGACAGTCAAACAAGGAGTTTCTCGCCGAAAAACAAAAGAATCTGTTAAAGGAATCTGAACAGAGAGTTGAACGAAGAACCTGTTTCAAATGTCAAGAGGTTGGACATATTGCTTGGAATTGCCCAAAATCCAACAACACAAAACAGGGAGTTTCTTCCAACTTGAAATTGAAAGAAAAATGTGTTGATCAAAAGGAACAACCAACAAAGAAATTTAAAGAGTTCAAAAATTCGACTTTCGAAGTTGGTGAAAGTTCGAAGCATTTTTACAAAAGAAGAGCAAATCTTAACAAACAAAAATGGGTGGTTAAGAATTCAGACGTTAGTTCTGGCGATGAATCTGACTCGTCAAAGTCAGAGGAGCCATCTGTTGTGCAAAAAGATGAGAATTCCGTTCCAACAATGGATGACGAAAATTTTCCACCATTGTCAAACGGAAACTTGAAGTCAAAAAGTGGTAAGATTGAGATTTCAGATCAATTCTTCTCTGATGAGAAAGAATTTGATGCTGAAAAAGCTTTTAATGGCAAAGTGTTACATATTTTTGGAAAGATGGCTGATGGGAAGGTAAAAGGAGTGAAAGAGTTTTATGAATCGAAAATTGTTAAACCGAATGAGGATGGTTCACCCATGATTCCTCAGGCATGGGTGAGATTTTTTAAAAAGTAAAATCCGGACTTGCCGGAGCTCCCAAGTTGGTAATCGTGGAGCATGAATCGGCATCTTTCTTGAAAAATTAGTTTTGTTGATTTAACTGTCATACAAGTGGTTGAGAAAACAATGTGATGAATTAAACCCCATGTTTGTGAAATGACAAACAAATTAATTTTCCGGAAAAACCATTTTGATTAAAACAAACTTCAGTGTTTTGAAATCATAATGGGAAAATAGTTTGTTGTCAGGGGGAGTTTTGATTGTTTAAGCCAAGTGGATGGGGAATTGAAGCAATTCACATCAGTTTGTCATTTTATTTGTACAGTTTATTGCGTTTATTTTCAAATTTTCCTGGAAAATCAAAAATTGAAACATATTTTTGATTTTAGGGGGAGTAAAAAAATTAGAAATTTTGAAAATTTGAAAAAATCCAAAAACATGATAAAATCTAAATTCCAAAAACATCGAATAATTCAAAATGAGTTTTGTTGTGAAAAAGAGGAAATGATAGTACATCAGTAGACAATCACAATACGCTAAAGAATTGGAAAGTTAAATGTGATAAACGGTCTCAATGATGATATGCCAGTAGGTTTTTACACGCTTAGTAGATTGTTTTCGAGATATAAACCTAAATATCAATACTTACTTATTTTGTGGGGAACATCTCTCGGATATATAGGTAACCCCTGAAATCTTGTTTGAAGGGCTTTCTATTTCTGACATACTAGGTCTTTGTGCGTGATGATATCTGGGGTATTATACCAGGACTTCTGATTTTGCGGGAGCAATAGCCTAGTCCTCGTATAATACTTTACACTGCTTTTATCGTAAAGCTCACCCTCAGCATAAAAAATGATGAAACATTGAAAAATGCTAATCATGTGATGTTGAAGAAAAGATTCTCTAAAGGGAACACACTTAAAGTCGAGCCATCATCTCTCTGATTTTGCGGAAGCAATAGCCTGAGCTCTCATGGCCTCGCATTTACCCCTTACAGATATCATTAGTGTACATTCACCTGTAAGACTGAATATATAGGAGTCTGTATACGGGAGTATATTCTGAGGTGGTACACGCGAATGAGTTTAAGTGCTTAAAACACAAATCTTGTATCTCGAATCAATTGAACTTTGTGTGAAAATTTAAGTGGATCAGTATACTGGCAATCTAAGTGAATCGTTTAGAACTTAAAGTGTTTAAAGCTCAATGGTGCTAGTGATTTGTCAAAAACTGATATGATCCTCTTACACAAACTCACAAAAATTATTGTCTGTAAATATTTCGTTACTGCTTTTCATTAGTGTGTTTTAGCATAATTTTTGAAAAATCAAAAAGATTTTATTTCATCTTATTTTCGACAACTGATGTTGAAAAGCTGATTCTCAAAATTCCAAGTGCTAAACATGATGAACAACAGTGGGTTGGGAGAGTGTGTTTGAAATAAAAATTTGAGAAATGTTTTGAAGCTGATTTTACGGTTAGTTAATCAAGGTCATTAATTTGAACTTGATATAACTATTGTTGATGTTGAATGATATCTACCAAGTGGTTTCTAAATTTGTTAAATGTTAAAAATTGTGAAATTTATTTTCGGGTAGAGGTTTGTGCAGATCCCCGTGTTGCTACGAAGAACCAGGATTTTTTCCTAAACTTGTGAAAGCTATGTCAGATTGCGATCCCGGAACAATTTAAGGGGGAGTCTGTTAGCAAGGGGGAGTTTGAAGTTTAAAAGAGCCAGACTCAGTTGCTGATGCTGATGAGAGAGAAAAGAAGATAGAGATTGAAGGATGCTTACAGTGTTAGATACTTTGGAAAGAGCGAGAAGGCTGATCAAGACTGAAGACTCGTCATACTGAAGACTCGTACCGAAGACTCGTCAACATCCAAGGGGGAGTTTGTTGGTGCATATGTCTGTCAACTTCGTCTTGTATCGAGTCTTGTATCTAGATTGGATAAAATGGAGCTCGGTAACATAGAAAATAGGAAGTTAGAGTTGTTGGACCATTTCGCACGAACTGGCCGATCCAGTTCGTACGAAGTGCCATGTCGCACGGACTGGGTCACGATGTTTGGTGCGAACTGGGACTCCTATATATAGGTGAGTTGTGATTTCATTTGTAACGTTTGGTGATTCCGGTAGCGAAGCTCTGCCGAAGTGTCGAACAAGTTGTAATCGGTTTCAAATCAATCTAATCGACATTTAAAGTGATTCCTTGTGTTAATCAAGCTGCATTGAAGATCGAATCATTGAATTCCGCCTTTGATTTGATCTAGAACTCTTCTGATCGACTCATTTGATCGATTCAACGATCCTACAAGATACATCAGATATCCGATCATAGAATGATAAAGGCGTTGATCGACATGGGTTCCATTTGCATCTTCAGTCAGCAAAGGTCTTTCTGCCATTGGTGTTTTGACCTATTTCGCGTCAGTAAACTTGCATTTTTCCAGCACATCATCCACATATTTTCCCTGATGAATAAGAATGCCTTGAGAATCCCTGTTGAACTTGTAGACCCAAGAACATAGTCATCTCCCCGAGGGTACTCATTTCGAATTTCTTCTTTATCACTCCTTCAAACTCTTTGCATACTCGTTGTTCCGAAGATAATATCATCAACATAAATTTGAACCAAGATAAGATCCTTGCCAACTCTCTTGATAAACAGCGTCTGATCGATTGTGCCACAAGTGTAACCATGAGCCAGAAGATGCTCAGTCAGAGTAGCATACCAAGCTCGTGGTGCTTGGTGCAATCCATACAATGCCTTGTCAAGCTTGTAGGCATATTCTGGATGATCTGGATGAACAAAACCCGGAGGTTGCTCAATAAAGATTTCTTCCTTCACATCTCCATATAAAAACGCGGTCTTGACGTCCACCTGATAAACAGTGAACCCCATGTAGGATGCGTAAGCTAAGAAGATCCGGATGGCTTCAAGTCGGGCAACTGGGGCGTAAACTTCATCATAATCCAGACCTTTATCTGTTTGAATCCCTGGACTACCAATCTTGCTTTATTCCAAACAATAACTCCAGCAGAATCTTGCTTATTTCTGAACACTCATCGAGTTCCAAGTTTACGTTTTCCCTTCGGCAACTCAACAAGCTTCCATACTCCTAGCTTCTCAAACTAGTTCAGCTCTTCATGCATAGCATCCACCCAGCCTGGTTCCTGCAAAGCTACATCAATAGTTTTAGGTTCTATTTGAGAAATGTAGCAGGAGTATAAACATGTATTGATAGTCCCTGATTGGCTCCTGGTTAGAATTCCTGCATTTACAGGACCAATCACATTATCTATTGGATGATTCCGTTGAACACTCGTTGGAATCGCCACTTCAGGAATGGTCACGCCTTGAGTTGAAACATGCAAGCTATCAGAATTGGTGTTGCTCGACTCCCCCTCATTAGGTGCTGCAGTACTGTAAACTACAAAAGTAGTAACTATATAATCTTCAGGTATTGGGTCAGGAAACAATGCAGATCCTGAACCATTAGAGATAACACCACTTGGTGATGCACCTTCAGTGGATTGGTGGGACATCTGTTGAGATGGAGGGTGCTCAGTAAAGACCATTCATGGCGGATCTATGGTGTGATTTCTTGAGCTCCCTTCATCCTGTTCATCTTCTTTAGTATCACCAAATGAAAGCGGTTGTTGTGGAGTAGACACACCTGCATCTGTAGGAACACTAGACAGAATATTAAAAGATTTAAACAAATCAGCATAATCATATAACCAGTCTGGACCAACTCTAGCATCTGTAGAATTTTCTTCAAGCCATTCAATGTTGCACGACTCGACGACCTTTTTAGTTACGTTATTGTATACACTATAGGATGAACCTTTAGCAGATCCAATAAAGAAACACTCGTCCCCCTTGGCCTCAAACTTTCCATTAGTGTCCATAAGCAATAACACACACGGACAACCAAAGATACGAAAGTGTGACACTGAGGGTTTACGTCCTTCTAGAATCTCATAAGGAGTTTTCATATGACGTTTATATACTAAAGCATGATTTTGGACGTAACAAGCCGTGCTATCTGCCTCAGCCCAAAAGAAACTAGGAAGCTTCGAGTCGGCCAACATAGTTCGTGCAGCCTCTATAAGAGTACGATTTCTTCTCTCAGCCACTCCATTCCGTTGTGGAGTTCGTGGTGCACTATACTGTCGATCGATTCCCTTTTTAGCGCAGAATGTATCCAAGGTGATATTCTTGAACTCTGTCCCGTTATCTGATCGAATAGCCTTCACTCTTGTACTCGCTTGATTTTCAGCCAGAGTAATGAACTGTTTGACTAAACCTGTAGTCTCATTCTTATGACTCAGAAAGTAAACCCAGGTGTAACGTGAATAGTCATGAACTGTCACGAGACAATACGACTTTTTGCCAATGCTTAGCACATTCACAGGACCGAAGAGATCCATGTAAAGAAATTCGAGCACAGGTTTGGTCGAGGGTGTAGACTTGGGTTTATGCGGCTTTCGATGTGCCTTCCCTTTCGCACAAGCAACACATTTCTCTACCAACATGAAATCCCTGATTGGTAGATCACGGACCATTTGACCTTTGACAAGTCGATTCAAATTCTTCATGTTCACATGCCCAAGGCGACGATGCCACAAAAGACCGTCATGTTCTAAAATCTTAGAGAAAAGGCAAGTGATTTCTTCGCAAGGTTTCTTGTTCATATCGATGACATATGCATTTAAAAATATTTGATGATAAAAATAGTGTTTGTTAAAACCATACATAATCAAAAGAGGTTCCATTGATGTTGAGTTGGTATTTTACAGTCTTTCTTTTATTATCAGTTTCTTCATTCAGTAATGTCAAATGAGGACGAAGCCCCCTTATTGAGCCGGAAGTTTCAACTGACACACTCTTTCATAAACGGTTGTGACTTTTAACTGTAAGTTGTGATGGTTTTAGTTTGGTCTATATTTCAGATGCGTCTTCTAGTACAAGTTTTTTGTACATAATCTTCAACACTCATTCTTGTTTTCTTTTAGATTTATCGTATTAAAACGTTTAATGCACTTCTAAAATACTTTAATTTGAAAGTGATCAAGTTCACGATTCTAAGAGAAATCTAGATTATTTTGAAACACTAAAACCAAACCAACAAATGGGTTTTTGTCTTTAACCCTCTTAAACACCACATGTCTAGTTTATGTTGCGTGTTGGTTGGCAACGTATTAGTAGAGATCAAATGAGTTTACCAATAACATATCGTCTCAATTAAAAAAAAAGAACTAAATTATATTATCAGAAGACTTAGGGCATGTTTGGCTAAGCTTTTTGAAACAACTTATAGACTTATTGGCTTTTTGAAAAGTCATAAACTTCAAAATGATGTTTGGCAATGAGGGTGTATGTAAGGGGGAAAAGCCAATAAGTCAATAAGTCACTCCATACTGACTTTTTCAAAAAGCCAATAAGTCAATAAGTTGTTTTGAAAAGCTTAGCCAAACATGCCCTTAGTAAGCGATGAATTTTTATTCTTTGATCCTAATTATAATATTTGATACAACTCTTATTGTCATATTTGTCAAAAGAATCATATTTATATTCATCAAAAAATTAACTATCTAACAAATTACAAACATAATTTAACAAGAAAAATGATTCACAAAGGAAAATATGATGTAAATTTATATCATAAAATAATTATTATTTCTATACTATGTTTATTCAAAAAGTAGTAATAAAATAAAATATAGAAAATGATTAAAAAGGTAAAGTGTCAAATAATAAAACATGTGAGACGTTATCATGTTGTATGTGACCATTGAGTTAGATATCGATGTAGGCTCGGATTCGATGAATCAATTTTCTGACTCAACAAGTTCTAAACTAATTTAGGTTTTAGAATTAAGCGATAACTTGTAATGATTAGAACAAACATATATCAACTTCTTGTAACGATTCAATTTTATGCGATTTTTGCAAACAAGTTCTAAACTAATTTAGGTTGTAGAATTAAGCGATAACGTGTAATGATTAGAACAAACGTATATCAACTTCTTGTAACGAT
>JARYGA010017467.1:0-41564 GCA_030545235.1 Helianthus tuberosus
GTTATGATGTTCGATGACCATAACTAGCTTTGTAACACTAAAATTGTGCTTCTGGTGAAAATTTGGTGTTTCGGGTAGTGTCCGGTTGTTCGGTTGGTTACCGGTTCGTAAAGGTGCTAAATTAGGCAGTTTAGTTTGCTTTATGTTCCCTTTTGTGACAGTTTTGATTCCCGATACCTAGGAAGGTATTCTGGACCATTAAACCATAATTCTACATTATATTTTGTTCATAAAATCATGATTTTTGCTGAAATATGCAGAATTCTGCAGTTTTTGTGAGTTTTAGGCACTTTCCGGCACTTAAACTATCACTAGGAAGGCAGTTTTATGATCCCTACTTTCCTACACACTATACTAGTGTAACTCTTGGTTTCGGGCTCATTCTGTGTCTGAACATCATGTCTGTCTAAGTACTGAACTCCCATCAGTACTTCTAGTTTGTCTGATAACTATGCTAACTTTGTTTCGTGCACTAATTAAATCATATTATGTTGCATTGCAAAAATGATAATAATCATGCAACATGTAATGCACTTGTATATGTATGAGAGTAATCAGAAAATCATCCATGTCATTAATCCAATTCAAGCACAGTTATTAAGATACAAGTTATTGTTTAATTATTGTACGGATACACGTAAAATTGACGGTTGTCACATTCTCCCCCCGTTAAGAAAATTTCGTCCTGAAATTTAAGTTGCGTTATCAGTCACAGGGGAGTTGTGAAACATGTGCGGATACTTTGATTTTATTTGATCTTCACGCTCCGAGGTAAACTCTGGGCCGTGACGTGAGTTCCAGCGAACCTTGACAAGCTTAATACGACTTCTTCGAGTCTTGTGGACTTTCCAGTCCATAACCTCAATGGGTTCCTCAGTGAATTGGAGAGTGTCGTCGATATGCACTTCATCCGCAAGGATGATAACTGTTTCCTGGGTTGGGCTTTTCTTCAGGTTTGACACATGAAACGTATCATGTACACCGTTTAGTTCTTTTGGTAATTCCAGTTTGTATGCTACGGTACCATTCCAAAATCTTGAATGGCCCAATGTAACGTGGATTTAACTTGCCACGTTTTCTGAATCGTCCTACACCTTTCCAAGGTGAGGCTTTCAACAAAACCTTGTCTTCTACCTCGAACTCTAGAGGTTTCCGTCTTTGATCGGCATAGCTCTTTTGTCGATCACGAGCCGCCTTGATGCGCTCTCGGATCTGCATGATCTTATCGGTTGTTTCTTGAACAAGTTCGGGGCCAACCATCTGTCCATCTCCAGCATCTGCCCAACACAACGGTGAGCAGCATTTTCGACCATATAGAGCTTCGAACGGTGCGGCTTGAATGCTCGTATGGTAGCTATTATTATAGGAAAACTCAACTAGAGGTAGATGAGTATCCCAACTGACACCTAAATCCATCACACATGCGTGAAGCATATCTTAAAGTGTTTGTATAGTCCGTTCGCTCTGACCGTCTGTTTGCGGGTGGAAGGTCGTGCTTAGATCTAACTGAGATCCAAAGGCCTCTTGAAAGGATTGCCAGATCCTTGATACAAATTGTCCATCTCTATCTGAAATTATCGAGATAGGCACTCCATGACGTGCTACTATCTCCTTGAGGTAAAGCTCTGCCAACTTTCCAGTGCTATCTTTCTCTCGAATAGGTAGGAAGTGTGCAGACTTTGTTAAGCGATCCACTATTACCCATATCATGTCGTGCCCTCTAGGAGTCCTGGGTAATTTTGTTATGAAGTCCATCGAAATTTGCTCCCACTTCCACATGGGTATTTCAGGTTGTTGCAATAGTCCGGAAGGTTTCTGATACTCGGCCTTAACCTTAACACAGGTTAGGCATTTTCCAACATAAATGGCTACGTCGCTCTTGAGTCTTAGCCACCAGTAATACTCTTTCAGGTCTTGATACATTTTGTCCGATCCTGGGTGGATCGAATATCTCGACTTGTGAGCTTCATAAAAAATAACCTCTCGAATACTTCCATTGAGCGGAACCCAAATGCGTCCCATGAAGTATAAGGTTCCTTCCTCATTTGGTACCAACTTCTTCTCCATGCCTCGAAGATATTCAACCTTAATATTTTCCTTCTTAAGGGCTTCTTGTTGTGCGTCATGTATGTGTGAAGTGAGATTCGTTCGAATCGTCATTTCTAAAGCTCGAACCCTTAGGGTCTTAACCCTTTCCTTTCGACTCAAAGCGTCTGCTACCACATTTGCCTTTTCAGGATGATACTTTACCTCACAGGCGTAATCATTCAGCAACTCAACCCATCGTCGCTGACGCATATTTAGCTCCTTTTGATCGAATATGTGCTGCAGACTCTTGTGATCTGTGAAGATAGTACATCGAGTACCATAAAAATAGTGTCGCCAAATCTTCAAGGCAAATACCACCGCACCTAGTTCCAGGTCGTGGGTGGTATAATTCTTCTCATGTACTTTCAATTGTCGTGATGCATAAGCGATGACTTTTTGGCGTTGCATGAGCACGCAACCCAATCCATGACGTGAAGCATCGCAATATACCACTAAGTCTTCAGTGCCTTCGGGTAAGGATAGTATTGGTGCATCGCATAGCTTGTTTTTGAGCAGTTGAAAGGCTTCTTCCTGCTTATCTCCCTAGTCATACTTCTTGTCCTTCTGAGTAAGGGAAGTTAGTGGTTGAGCTATCTTGGAGAAATTCTCAATGAACATGCGGTAATAGCCCGCTAATCCCAAAAACTGTCAAATTTCGGTCAGAGTTTTGGGAGTTTCCCAGTTCTTTATCGCTTCGATCTTTGCTGGATCCACATGGATACCATTCTCGTTCACCACATGACCAAGGAACTGTACCTCGCGAATCCAGAATTCGCATTTTGAGAACTTTGCGTAGAGCTCCTCTTTCTTCAGTAGTTCTAGAATGGCTCTGAGATGTTGCTCGTGCTCTTCCTTTGTCCGGGAATAAATCAGAATATCGTCGATAAATACAATCACAAATTTATCGAGATATGGCTTGCATACACGATTCATCAAATCCATAAATACTGCTGGCGCATTAGCCAATCCGAACGGCATCACAAGGAACTCGTAGTGTCTATAACAATTTCTGAACGCAGTCTTTGTTATGCTCTCCTCTTGAATCCTTAACTGATGATAGCCAGACCGAAGGTCAATCTTGGATTAATAGCTCGATCCTTGCAATTGGCCGAACAAGTAGTCAATCCTCGATAATGGATACCGATTCTTGATAGTTAACTTGTTCAACTCTCGGTAGTCGATACACATACGAAAACTACCATCCTTCTTCTTAACGAACAACACCGGAGCTCCCCAAGGCGAGAAGCTTGGCCTTATATGTAACACCTCGTAAAATCACGACCAATATAAAACCATATTTGGCACCTAAATCTTGTTACCTACTGATCTTACGAGTAAATTTTTATACTTTAACAGTAAGTAAAAGTTTTGAACTCAGATTTCCAAATTTAACCCTTATAACATATGTGAAATGACCAAAATGCCCCTACGGTGCATAGTTTGGCCATAAATGATAAAATTCATAGACGTATGATATCTTACTGATATAACTTATTAAAATAAATATTTCACTGATTGTTTTAGACCAAAACCTCAGATTACTTTTTAACCTCTTTTATGAACTTTAAAATAACCAAAATACCCCTACGAGGCATAAATTGCTTTTAAATTCGTTTTGGGCATAATGGAAGGTATCCTACTAATATCACAACATATTTAAAGCATATTAACTTATGGAACCTGTACATGACTCATTTGGTTAGCCGTTATGCATTTTCGCGTTCAGTACGGTTTATGTAATTAGTTTGCATAAATTAACCGAAACGGGTCAATTCTTATCATTTTTACTTCAAAATCCAGAATGTGTTTAGTTTACCCATTTTATACAAGTCTTCATACTTGTCGGGTCTAAATCACATTCTAATCCAGTCTTCGCTTAATCTTGAGTTTTGAACCGTAAACCTTTCATTAAAACTAACCGGTCTAAGTTAAGGCTTAAATAAGACCCGTTAGAATTCTAATAGGTTATTAAAACCTTCGTTCCAGATTAGGAGCCCAGTAAAAGCTACCTGTGTTTGCTGTTTGATATACGACTGAGATTAAAATTTATAATCAGGTAAATACTTTTAACTTATTTCTCGTTATACGGGCTTGGGATACGGTATTATAATAATACCGCTTGGTCGGGTATGAAATCGTACAATCGGAATGTGATTAAAAGATGCATAACCCGTTTTAATCTGTCTTGTTTGATGCAATGCCTTTGGGGGGTTAATGACCATGTCCTGGATATCCTTGGCTTATTCATTAGAAATGGCCACGACTTAAGAACGAGGTGTAGGCATACACCTGACAGTTGCGTATGTAAAAAGGTACCCCACTCATAAGGAAACTTCTTGTGGGTATTATACCAAGTGGTGTGTCTATTAATCTTAACCGGCTCTTCTAACCGGGTCCTAAATGGACGACAAACATGTAAAACTGTATACAAGATTATTTTTAAATAATTCTCCCAAGTTAATAAAGAATGTTTATGCCTTGTGCATTTAAATAAATTTTTATAAACACTTTTCAAAAGAGTCAGTTAATTGTATTTACCAGTGTAAACTGACGTATTTTCAAAAGGTTAAGTGCAGGTACTAAGCGTAATGGGCTGGAACTCCTGAGAGATTAAATAAAGAGTCTTGCAAGCTTTTATCACTTTAAGTCTATTGAACAATACTTCTTTTGTTTTGATCCGCCTGTGGATCCTTCTTACAACCCGTTGTATAATATTTTATTGTACTTTCGAATCGGTTTGTAATAATATTACTTTAGACTTCCGCTGTGCATTGAACTGTGATTATTGACCATGATGATATCAACTACGTCACGATACTCCCCACTGGGCCCATCGGTAATACGTGGAAATATCGGGGTGTGACATTATAAATCCCTTATCCAACAACTCCTGGAGTTGCGTAAATAACTCTTGCATCTCGGATGGTGCAAGTCAATATGGTGCCTTGGCTACAGGCGTGGGGCCTGGAACCAAGTCAATGTGAAATTCGATTTGTCGTTGCGGGGGTAATCCTGGCAAGTCTTCGGGGAAGACCTCCGGATCATCCCTCACCACTAGGATGTCTTCAATCTTCGGCTCCTCAACTTTCTTATCCACTACATGAGCTAGGAAGGCAACACATCCTTTTCGTAGACACTTCTGTGCTTACATACAATTGATAATCCGTAAGGGCGTATCATGCTTCCCTCCATGAACCACGATCGTCTCCTCATTCGCCAATGGAATGCGAATGATCTTCTCATGGAAAACTATCTCCGCACGGTTGTTAGACAACCAATCCATCCCGACCACGACATCAAAGCTTCCCAATTCAACTGGTAGAAGATCAATAGAAAACTCACGCTCTCCAAGTTCCAAAGTACAACCTTTAATCACCTCATTAGCTTCTACTAACTTCCCATTAGCCAGTTCTATTGAATACGGAACGTCTAACTTACTTGTAACTAAACCAAGTATATTCTTAAAGTCTATGGACACGAAGCTAAAATCGGCACCAGTATCAAACAACACAGATGCATAGGTTGGTTAATAGGGAACGTACCAGTAACCACATTTGGATCCTGGCGTGCTTCCCTGGCTCCAATTGTAATCACCCTTCCTCTAGCTTGGTTGTTTTTAGGGCAATCCCGCTTAAAGTTCCCCATGTCACCGCATCCAAAAGAGCCTTGGCCACGTCCATTGTCAATTCCGCCTTGCCCATTGTTATTGTTGTTGTTTCCTCCGCGATTCCCATTGCCAGCCTGGTTCCCATAACCACCACGATTCCCGTTTCTCCCAAAATTACCGTTTCCTCCCTGGTTTCGATTTCCAGTCTGATTTCCATTCCCACCACGGTTTCCATTACCACCTTATCCTCCATTCCCACGTCCAGCACCATACCAGGATACCTCCCTGGCATGCCCCACCTTGCCAAAGTTCTCACATTTTCCATACCTGCATCGTCCAGTATGATGAAATTGGCAAACGTCACACTTTGGTAGGGTACCCATATATCCTTTCCCTTTGGGTTCGGTGTTTGCAGCTCCAGCCCGAGCCTCAGCTGGCTGGTTGGTAGACCTGCGCTTGTTGGCAGTGTTGTTGTTCACTCGAGTGCTCTTCTTAAATTCCGGCTCCACCAGATTAGGAACAACCCTTGACAAGTCATGGAAACGCTGGATGTACTTGGCTACTTTCGGACCATCCATCTTCAGGTTCCAGAATTCCATCTCCAGCTTCTGAATCTCTGCTCGTGAGTAGTACTTTTTGCGCATTAACTCGTTTAACTCATCCCATGCGCGTATGTAGCAGCTTCACCCAGAGTCTGAACTTGGAGGTTCCACCATGAAAGCGCTCCGTCCAGAAATATACGTAACTCTTTGTACCGGAGCACACTTTCTCATCCTCAATACAGAGTCAGTTTTCTCTACCCAGTGTACGAAAGTGACATCACCCCCAACGCCATCGAAATTAAGGGGCTTGCAGTCCAAGAATTTTTTGTATGTACAACCTGTAACACAAGCAACATCATTCATAGTAAGCATTGGCATAGCACAATTGGAAATATCCAAACGAGTTGTAATGTGTCTTAGGTGACTTAACATTACCGGTTTGGGGGTTATTCCCCGAGGTACCACCGCTATGTTCGGAGCGGAGGGCCTCGTGCTGAGCAATAGCTAGTGATATGCGTTCTTGTAGCTCTGCCTCAGTCCTTGGCAGTACATTGTCGTTATTGACATTTCGTCAGGGCGGCATCATTCTTCTATTAAGAAGGTCGGGTAAGTCAGGCCTTATTCGTTAAATAAATAAATAATCGTATAGGAGTCGTATGTATATATATAACATTAGCAATCATCACAGCAATCAACCACACAATAACATAATCATCGCATGAACATGTAAACCAACAATGTATTTAATGAGAACACGACTATTGAGCTTTCATTAATAATCAACCACAAGTTACATTGTTTTTAAGTTGCAACATACCAAAAGAGACACGGGGTCACACTACCCTGGTCATACAAGTTTGTCATATACAAAAGTAATAATCAAAGAGTGGTCTTCATAATCTCGGCTCAATTGTGGCGTTCTCACCAAAAGTAGAGTACCTGCGGAAAACCAAAAATCCTAAGATGCTAACGGAGGAGGATGAGGAGGGAAAAAGTGCAAACTACGAACGTGAGCGGCTTCCTCCTCGAGCTCAAGAACTCGGCAAACCAAGTAACTGATCTACTGCTCAATAGCGAGGAAGCGAGCATCAAAGCCCGGAATAGATGTGGGAGCAGCAAGTGGAGGTACAAAAGAAGCTGATAATGAGGGACGAGGAATAGAAGTAGGATGAAAGGGAAATGGTGATCTTCTGGAACCCTCATCAAACTCTAACTCGAGGACTCTACGGCTCAGGATCTCAAACTAAAGCTGCAGGGACAGAAGCAGCTCATCACGGGTGTACCCACCGTAGTGAGAGGGGTGATATGGGTCAGAAATAGGCATGGTATAAGGTGGGAACCATCTAAATGGCTCATCGAATGGTGATGATGCAACAGGAGGAAACTACGGGATAGGTGGGAAGTCTGCTGAAGCAAAAGGGTTATAGCTCGGCTGCTGACCTAAAGTGCCTTCCCCGGGACGGGGAGCTGGGATCTCCTGCAGGAAGACAATAGGGAGATCTCTGTACGATGCTCGTCTAAAACAAAATGTGGAGGATCAACATCAATAGGTGGAGGCCAGGGAACAAGTGGATCAAAAGGTGGAATATCAAGTGGAGCAGGAACAGGCTCAGGGATAAGTGGTGCAATATCGGGTATGCCAAAAGGAACAGGGTCTGGACCAGGAACATGGTCTGGAGCATGAGGGGGTGTAGGGACTCGAACAAGAGATGATGGAGCAGCCGACATCACATCATCATCGTCAGTAGCATAAAGCTGAAGGCCTGCAGCCCGCACTGCTGAAGAGGTCACAAACTCAAAGGAGTCTGCAACGGAGTGTAAGCTGGAATCTGATGAGATATAAATGACATGCACAACTGGAGGGGGGCATATCCACCACAACAACGTCATCCACCTCCTCGTCACCCTGCTCCCCCACAGGGAGATCGGCCACAAAAAGATCAACATCGTCGTCAAAAAGATCGTCAAAAGGCCAGTCCTCTGGTGGGATAAAAACAAGAGGAACAACGTCGAGAATAGGTGTAACAACCCGCGTTCTGAAAGTCAAAGTCAAAGGAAGAAAAGATTGCTAATTGCAATCTATCACTCCTTGCTTAAACTAATGATTGTACACCTTGACCTGCAATCTATTCCTTTAATTTGTTTACTTTAGATGTATTATGTGGAGTATCTATAATAATCAAAGTTTAATCGCATGTTTATCGCTAATATATTTATCGCTAATCGCATCGCAATCGCATCGCAACATGAATGGTAGATTCTGAATATTGTTTTTCGTGTGTGTGTTACTTATGTGTTACTTGTGCATGTGTATATTATGGTTGTGCTGATTAATCAAAAACGCAATCGCAACTCTATCGCAGCGCAATCTCATCACAAACGCTAAGCGCAAGTTTATCCATGTTGTTATAAGTTAGTTATGTTAATTATGTGACTATTATCTGAATCTATCGCATCGCTTAATCGACACTTGCTTAAACGCATCGCAACGCTCAACGCACGAAACGAAACATCAAAACCCAACTCGCCGGAGACGTTCGATCGAATGACCATTTGATCGAATGGTCATCCGAACGGATGATGTTCGGATGACCATTCGATCGATGACCATCCGATCGGATGGCCATCCGATCGGACTGCCCTCTGATCCGTCACTGCACCGCCTTTCACCCTCCTTCACCTATAAATAGCACCTGTCACATCATGAACAGTGATGTGACAACTCTGATGCGACCCTTCGACTTCTCAGGCTATTTTCTCTCGATTCCTCGCGATTCTTGTAACTTTTCAACTCAAATCTTGTACATCTATCATCTACACACACTTCCTCATCATTTTCATCTTTAAATCTTCACTTTTAACCATGAAATCGGCTGGTTTGAGGTGTACTAGGATGATGTCATTATGGAGTTCTTATGAACTTCAAGTTTTGGCCTCATTTCATCAAGAAAAACTCAGATCTGAAAGATTTCAACATATTTAAGCACTGATTTTGCATAAATCTAAACATTTTCAAGAATAAAAGGATTGGAAGAGGATTTCATAACTTTCTTTCAACTCTTTTACACTCATCTACTCAAAATCGATAGAATCGGAGCTCATTCAGGCCTTCCACTCTTTCTCTAGTGATGTGTCGGTTTGAGATCTGATTCCTATCGATGAGATAACCGACTTAGCGGGTCGAACATGAGAGACCGTCAAGATTCCCATCTGATCGGATAACTTGGACATGGTGGGGGTTTTCCGTTGTCTAACACGTTGTTATACCGTCTCGATCAAACCGCAAACTTTCAAACTTAACAAATTTCAAAACGAGCAAGTCACCAAACGGACTGCCGTTCGATCGGATTACCATCCGATCGAATGACAATCCGATCGGATGACTCGTGGCCTCAATACTTAGACATTTTTACAATTTTTGTCAAAGATCATCGGTTTCTAAAGGATTGTCATCCGATCGGATGACCATCCGATCGAATGACCATCCTGCTGTGAACTTGTTATCCCCGAAATGTCTCAGTGGACGGATCGCCATCCAAGCAAACAGCCATCCGATCGGACGATCATTCGATCGAACGACCTGAAAGATAGAGATACTTCTCTGTTTTTAAAATACTACAACGAAAACTTCAAATCCATCATACACAAACACAACCATCCCAAATGAATGGCAATCCGACCCAATGACCATCCAACCGGATGACCACCCGTCCGGATTGTCATCCGATCGAATGACCATCCGTCTGGAATGTCATCCGATCAGATAACCATTCGTCACTTAGTTCACTCGCACTGTTTAACGCACCGTTCATCGCTTATGCTATCGTTCTGTAATCAGGCTAACTTTCCAGCGCTCCCTTCAATCCAAGACGGTGTTTATTTATTAAACGCTATCTGTGAGTATACTCGAACCGTTTTTGCTTTACGCACTTTTAGGTGTTACAAACGTTACTTATTCAAATCACAATCGACACACAACGTAACACTTTTATACGCTGACCTTTATTGCATGTTAAATGTGTTATTCGATGAATGCTTGTATGTTATGTTTACACAGTGATTGTTGCCTGACACCTTAGCAATGATAGTACTATAGTTTGGACTCAGCACCTGTCGTGGACAGGGGTTTCTTAAGGGCTCTACTTCAGGTGTCAAAGTGGTGATATGTGTTGCGCATTTTACAACTCGCAGTCATGTCTATGCATATTTCATTGTCGATAACCTACTAGCTTCACTTTGCTACATGTTACATGCTGGTTATGCGTAAAACAATTTCGCTATCTATTATATTATTAAACTTGTATGCTCACCTTTACACTATGTGTATTGACCTCTATTTTAACGTATGTGACAGGTGTTTGAGATGCTAGGATGCTTGCTATGTGGAACCAAGTAGGAGAGTCTAGAAACAAACAAACAATTTATGTCATGAGTTGTCGGAACAGTATTTTATTTGTCTTTGAGATGCCTGGTCTGTAATAACTGTTTTACTTTGGTATGTTATGGTATGGGACATAATATTAAATATCTGGTAATTTAGTTGTTATGGATTTCTCCTGGACAATCTGTTTCGCTCAGTGCCTCACCCCGATGTTTCCGCCATCGGTTGGGGTTTGACAGATTGGTATCAGAGCCATAACTATAGGGAATTAAGCAAGACTCGACCTAGTCTGGGTCGATGTCTTAGAAACGACCTAGTCTATAGTCTAAGTACCAACAGACCGCCTTGTGCGAACCCGATAGGGGTTCCGCGCGAGCCTATTTCTGTTATTCGATCAACTCGCAACCATACTATACTCTATCACATTGCCTTTCCTAAGGCAGTCGCACTGCACTATTTTTGAAAATGAACGAGTGATTAGATCGAGACTAGGTGTGAAAACTGCAAACTCTCGATTGGATCGCTTGTTCAACGCGCATTTTTACTATAAACACGATAATTTGTGTTGAATCAGGAGTGAAATCCGTACTTCGATGCAATTCACTCTGGCTAATCTCGTGATTCTATCACACAAACAGGAATACAGTCGTTAAGTTAGGGGTGAAACCCGAATCTTGGTGATTCATTTCGTTCCCTATTTTGATTTTACAAAACTCATACCAAAGTCTCGATGGATTCCAACGACTTGAGTTGTGTGAATAACCGAAAGAATGCGTGCCATTCACCGCATACCGGTGATAGAGCACAGTCTATTAGGCCAAAACATATACTTGCAGTCCTTGAGAATAGTCGAATCACTTTGGGTAGTCGATGTCTATCAAGCCGAGACAATCTATTTTTCGATTTCAAGCTCGCAATCGCCGATTTTTTTATGTGTTTTGATTCTGAGCCCGCAACCGCTGACTCTGTGATTTATCGCTTTTATGTGTTTTATGCGGTTTTATATGTTATGTGTTTCGATTTTTGATGATTTACACGCTTTCCGCTATTCGCTTTGATCAACACGCACAACTCGCACTGCACATCTATCTCAATATGCTAACAAATCACTGCTACACTATGATCAAATCGCATGCTATGTTACTCGCTTACGCTATACGACTCGTTGTGTACTTGCTAATCGCAATCGCTATTCTTGAACGCGCAAACCTTGAATGATAGGTGAATACGTGCAATATATGTAGGTGAATACCTGCAAAATATAGTGTGTTTTATGTGTCTATGTACTTATGTGCTTATGTATTTCTTTGGTTTATGAGCCTACGTTAATATGTGCCTATGTGATTGAACATGTTCCTGAGCTTTATTAAGTAGTAGTGCGTGTGAGGTGAGATTCGATTAAATAGTGTTTGAGTCCTATGGCGGTGTCTGTTGCAGACAATGTCGTCATTTGGATCCCGTCACTCTCGCGCCGCTCGTCACTAAGCAAATGAAGAAAGTTTTTCCTCAAATCATCAGTGAGCTTAATGAGAATACCAGCAAGTCCTCTGAGGAATCAAGGACTAACTCGCCTAAGGGTACTTTCAGCTTTAAGCAGTTTAAGGCCTGTGGCCCCAAAGACTTCACGGGCGAAGACGGACCTACGGCGATGTTCCAATGGTTTGACTCAATCGAAGTTACGCTCCGTCAGAGCGGATGTCCTAAACACCTACGAACTGTCAACGCTACTGGCGTCTTCCAGTCCAGGGCTCTAGAGTGGTGGACAACCGAATGGAACAAATGTGGGAATGATGCAGCCTTTGGGCTCACTTGGGAGGAGTTGAAAGACCTCATGGTGAAGGAATTATGCCCACCTCACAAGCTCCAGAAGATGGAGAATGAGTTCTGGCATATCAAGCAAGACGGTGGCGATAACGCTGGTCTAACTGCCCGCTTCAAACAGCCGAGTATCATTTGTCCAGTCGAGGTGGTAACA
Organism: Helianthus tuberosus; assembly: GCA_030545235.1. Classification (NCBI taxonomy): domain Eukaryota; kingdom Viridiplantae; phylum Streptophyta; class Magnoliopsida; order Asterales; family Asteraceae; genus Helianthus; species Helianthus tuberosus. Next base: position 12,594 of record JARYGA010017467.1, read on the forward strand.
CCTGATATGACGATCAAGAAGTATATCCGTGCTTTACCGGATTGTGTTGCTAACTTTATGCAAGCCGCGAAGACAACAACAATTGAAGAAACCTACCTACTCGCTGCTTAGATAAACGACAAGCGAGTTCTCGCTGGGTACTTCAAGAACACTCCGAAGAGCCTCCATCAAGCAACCGCCGCTCCCACCGCTGAAACCGCTACACCGCAAGCTTCAAAGTCCACCCGCCGCAAGAGAAATAACAACAACAAAAGTAGCAAGAATTGCGTTGTCACAGCCGCCGCTCCGCTCCAAGTTGTACCTGCTTAACCGCAACCCCAAAACCGCCAAGTAACGGCACCGGTGACTAATGCACCGCTGGCCAAGCGTGCATATAATGGTCCTCACCCAGCTTGCCCTACCTGTACCTATCACCATCTCGTGGGGATTGCTTGCAGATTCTGTGTTCACTACAACATGTACGGCCACTTTACTGCCAACTGTCGTACTGGTCCACGTCAAGCTCCAGCTCAAGCACAAGGTCAAGCTCCTGCACCACAAGCTCCCCTTCCTGCTCCCCAGGGCCAACAAGCAGCTCCTGCACCCGCGATCCATGCTAGAGCTTGCTTTGCATGTGGTGATCCCAACCACTTTGCAAACATGTGCCCCAACAGAGTGGTGAAGCAAGAGCCACAGCAGCAACAACCTAAACATCAACAGCAGCAGCCTCAACTGCCAGTAGCCCGTTGACGTGCTTTCAACATCAACGCCCACCAGGCTCAAGCAGATAACAATGTGGTTAATGGTACGTTCCTCGTTAATGGTATATATGCTTCGTGTTTATTTGATACTGGAGCCGATAACTGTTTTGTGTCATTAGAATTCAAAAATCTCCTTAATCGTAAGCGCGCCCATCTCCCTACGACGTTCGATGTTGAGGTTTCCACTGGAAGAACCGTTACAGTTGGTTCTGTCTTACGTGATTGTACGCTTGAACTCAACAATCACGTCTTCCCTATCGGCCTTATCCCGATGCAGCTTGGTAGTTTCGATATCATAGTAGGCATGGATTTTCATCGTGAAAATCATGCTGAAGTCATTTGCTTTGATAAAATGATTCGTTTCTCGCTCGCTAATGGTGATCAACTTTGTGTCTATGGTGAAGTCGCATCTGTCACACCCCCAAAATACCACATACGGAAACACCGCGGGGCGTGTGACGTACCAGGATCCAGCCACCAATCATATTGAACAATGTAATTAAATAAACAAAACTTTCATTTATTTAAAATAAGTGTTACAATACAAGAGTTATTATCCAGCGGAAGCATATTACTATTTGTTATGAGTTCCAAAAATAGGTGTATAAAACCATCAGACTTGTCTTGTGATTCCTTGTAATTTTGACCCATGACCACTCCAGCATCCCAGACAGCAAGTTCCAACAACATGTACCTAAAAGCCTGCAAGGCATGTAACAACGAGTCAACAACAAAGTTGAGCGAGTTCACAGTTGGTTGTCTAGTTTTAATGTTTGTTCCAAAAACCACAAGTTGTTTCGAAAACCACGAGTTATCCAATTCCTTGTTTCCCAAACCATAACCAGTGGGGGCTACCCCATGTTGTGAACCACTAGACTAGTTATATACATTGGCGTCCTTCCCAACCGAGGACGAAGGTACGTATTCTACCCATCCGAGAATACGCAGGTTAAATGTAGTCGTCCTTCCCAATCCAAGGACGGAGGTACGTATTCTTCCCAGTCCGAGAATACGTTGGTTTAGTGTAGGCGTCCTTCCCAATCCGAGGACGGAGGTACGTATTCTTCCCAATCCGAGAATACGCAGGTTTAATGTAGTCTATTAGTGGTGAATATACAGGTTTCATCTTAGCTTCTTAATCCCATTCCCAACCCACCGGGAATCCCATGCCTTAAGAGTGTGAACTCACCTTTGGTTTGCTCGGTAGAATCAGTTTACTTATTTAACAGCTGACCAAACACGCCCTAAAAGGGTTACCGATAACAGTCAGTTTTGTATTCGCGTCTAACCACGTTTTTCGTCACAAGTTGCATTCATGAAATATTTACACATAATATCATGCGACAATTAGTAGTTGATCATGTAACACACTTAACCATACCATACATCGAAATCATTACAATTATCATGCAACACAACAGCCGGTTATTACCATGACATCCCCTAAGTAAATAATTGATTCATATACAAGTTCACACTACTAAATTCCTATTTCAACATCCTACCAAGTGTCAGTCCCTTGCCCACCGGTATACATATGATCCAATTCAGTCACTGCCCCACTAAGCAAGAGCGGCCCAGTTGCTGATAAGGCCCAAAATAAGCTGTGGACTGTTGGTTTATGCAATTTGGGCCTAATATGATTTTTGTTTAGTGAGCAATCCACTACACAACAACAGGCCCAACTTTCATCGGATCTCACTAAACCCCACCCCCGGCCCAACTGTTTCATCCTTGTTACAATTTGACAGTCATGATTTGCAACAATCCTGAGCATTCCTTTGTATCCTATTCTAACTTTGTTTCCTGTTTACAAAACTAACCCAACACAATGTATTTCTAGATCGCTAATCATATCTTGATTCTTGCTTAATACATATATCCTGCTACATCTAGATTAATAACCTAGTGAATGAAACATCAAAAATTATTTAACATTAACCATGCTAATAAATTACAGCCACACCACAAATATCTTGCAACCCAATCCATCCAACTAATTAACCAAAACTCATACATCATGGCAATACTTAAGTCAATTTACATGTAGTCATCACAACTGTTTCGATACACAACATCAATGCGGATTTAATCGACATCAACTATCCGTTGCATCTAGTTCCTTAGCACTTTCAATAGGATACTCCCTAAACGTTATTTAACATGCAAGAATCATAATATAATTTTTTTTCTCACGTATATAATACACATAAACAAAACCATCAATTTACAAGTTAGCATGAACATAAATCTGCTAACCTAGAACTTGATTGTAGGAGACGAATGCTTGATAATATTGAGAGGGGACCTTCTGCCGTTCACAAGAATTGAGAGGAAAATAGAGTTTTGTTTTGTTGCGTGATCAAGTTTTAAGGATTCATACTCACGGTATGAATGTATACGCACAAAAGAAATACATCAGGCTCACTAATGTGCTCTAAATGGATTCCAAATGGGCTGCGGCTCAAAGTGTAAGCAAGTAAAGAGGTCTTTGGGCCGATAACTTGGTATGAACAATAACATACAATAAGACATTAATATATATTGATCACCTTATACAACGTGTGTACGTATACTAAGTTACATAATCTCGTGCTAAGGAAACGGGTTCAAAATATCCTACAAGTATACTATTAAAGATTTACACGTTCACTAGTCAAGTAATACATATTACTTTAGTGTACAAGTAGTTTAACGATGTCACACCCTGGCTTTGCGGAAGCGTGGGTTAATTTGGTGTGACTTCTTAATACCATAGCCTTAATCACAACAAAGCTACATGAAAATAAAACCATGCAGATCATCCATCGATTTAAGTTTGAAAAGTAAAATACCACAACATTGTCTTAAGGCGTTGACGCATGCAACGGAAATTACAACCTGATAATATAAAAACTTTGTTCTTAAAACGTAACCACATTTATAACATAAACACTGTTTAAGACTTGCGACTCGTCCAGGTAAAAGTCGCGACTCCTAAACGTGGATGATCTCGTAACTCTAACATAGCGGGAAAACGTAGCATACCGTGCCAGATCCTTAGTTCCCTGAAATACATGTAAGTTGGAAAAATCAACATAATGTTGAGCGAGTTCATGTGTAAGTGAGTATGTAAAACACTTGTAAGTATAAAAATCCCTGGTATGTAGCAGATAAGGAAAAAAGAGATCACCAATGGTTTGCAAGGCCATTGATATGTGTGAAGTGCAAGTAGGAAGACTCAAACCTAGTGGATTTCGCGTTGGGCACAAAGTCACCCCAAGGTCCGTACTGTTGGGCCTGGGGTTGGGCTCGCTACACCCAGATAGATCTACCGCTTACGTCCCTCGGTCCTTCAATGAGGATTAATGGCCTCCAGTTCCCGCCTACCCACTCACATGATCTAAGTAGTAACCCTCCTTACGCTAACCATACCATGTATAAAGTACTCGTATCATAGTAACATGTATTTCACCCCCGCAGTTTAGAAAACTGAAAACAGTTAAGAGAAAAGGGGGACATGAACTCACAGTAATGCGTCCTCGATAACAGCAACTCAAACTTGATCTGCAGCACGACAACCTACAACGTGCTAATATCTATTAGACAAACGGCCGTGCCTTAGCTTAGAGTTTTAACGTTCTAGGGGAAATAGTTAGACAACTATTTCGTGTTTATATTTCTTGGTTATCGTATAAATAGATTCCTTCCCAAGGATGGGATATTCGTACCTGTATTATGTATTTGGTGACTTAAAGTATTAACAAAATACATTTACAAGTCTCATATCCAACACTTTAAAGTTTTATGTCAAAACTCATGGCGAGGTTTAATTCCGAGAAATAAAGTTAAACATACTTGTTAGAAAAAATAGTTTTTCTAAGTCTTGGTATTTTTAGAAAAATTCGCCAGAACTTCCCCTAAAAACGGGAGTGTCCGTGCTAATACGCACATCTTTTTCTTTTTGAAATCAAACCACGACCATCAATAATCAACCCTTACGTTTTAACACCCAAAATACTACCCTTGTCGTTTCAGTTTCAATATGTGAAAAACTGGACTGTTTTCGGACGAGTAAATAAAATACTTAACTTATTCCAAAAATTCCCAAATTTTTGCGGAACGTCCTAATCGACCCTCAATTTATCGTGTAAAAATATCAAGGTCTAGTTCATTATCAATAATTTATAGAAAATCGTTTACCGAACTGTGATCAGATTAGTTACATTCTGATCACAGTTTACGGAAAAATTCGTCAAAAATTCCTCGTAAGTCCGTTAGACAAAATTCCAGTTCGAGTGTCACAAGTACATCAGTGACCATCTATGGTATGAATTTTAGGGGCTGGTTCGGTTTAGATTTCAAGTTGTGACTGAAAACGTATGACCCATTTTACTGCAATTAAAATCAGCCTTAGCTGCTGTCACGAAAACAGGTTTTTAAAATAGTAACCGACCTCAGAAAAATACGATTCTAGTGTCATTTTCTTTATTTTTCGAAAATAGACAATTTAGGCTTCAGAAATTCTGTTTTTCGATTTATTGAAGTCCGTTGACAGCCTGTTGAATGCGGCTGAAAAAGTAACTCAGCATGTTATTTCACGGTTTAAACATTACTAAATCGCATAAACGAGTGTCCGAACAATGGATTTAGCAAGAAAACAACTTTTAGACATCGAGTATGATTTAACCAACCCTCAAACCAACAAGATTCCGCTTCATAAATCAGTCACAAGTAAACTTTTATGTAACTTTTATATTCTTTACTTTTGTTTCATATTTTCTAGTGTTCTTGTAATTTAGTGATTTAAACAACAACACAACATACTACAAATCATAGATTTGAACAAGATGAACCAAGGCAAAAAGAGACTTACTACTAGCCTCTAGCTAGGGATGATTCTTGTGTGAAAATGATGAGAAAAAGATGATGAAAACACTAGAACAATGCTCCTTTGAAATCCCTTCAAGTTGTAACCTCCATTGATCCTTCATAGCTTTGAATGAGACTAGATAATGAAGAAGATGAGAAGGTTGGAAGGTGGTGATGGTGGTTTCGGTTTGGGCAGCCGAGACAAGAGGGAGAGAGAGTGAAAGATGGAATGTGAAATCTTGTGAAATGATAAGTTATCTAATGAACCATACTTCTTATAATTATCTCAATATTATGCTTAGTGCAACAAGCAACATATCTATTATACAATTCAAATATAATCTTACTAGATATTTGAAGCATGGCTAGATGGATATGTGGGGTCCCAATTGGAACTAAATCGTTGGGGGGGGGGGGGTATAAGTGAAAAATTGTGACTAAATTAGTAAAGGGAAGTTAGGATGTAAGTAATGTGGTGGATTGATTTCTAGCGGGTGTTATGGCATACGGGGATCATGACAAGCCAAAAGTAATAAGACAAAATGTCTGACAAAAATTTAGTGTCTCAGGTAATGTCCGGTTATCCGGTCAGGTACTGTCCCGTTAAAGCCTTTAATTAGTCCGAAAGGACCTTTTATGTATATTTTTGCAACACAAATTATTCCTGGTACTTAGGAAAATATACGGGACCGTTCTGCAATGTTTTTGCACTTTATTAGTAATTTTAAAATGCTGAGTTTTGTATTAAGTGCAGAATTTTGTACTTAAAGTACGTTTTAGGCACATCCGGTCACTATAAACTTCACCTAGTGACGTAGTTCTACAATCCTCACCTCCCTACACTCACTACCCGTGTAGTAAACTATTCCCGGCTCATACTGGCCTTAGAGGCAGTGTCTGCCTGATGCTGGTTATGTCAGCATGTTTGATGGGTATCCCGTAGTGTGCTTACTGTGCTTGTTGTGCATCAAGGTTGTCACTGATGTTTGTGTATAAATAATAGAGTGACAGTATAAAATGTGATGCATAAGCATGTATGTATCAGAAATCAGTAAGCAGTTTAATCACAGTTGTAAGCAAGCACAGTAATTAAGCAGTAATTAAATATTAATTAATTTGTACGGATACCTGGTTTGGTGAGGGTTGTCACATTCTCCCCCCGTTAAATAAATTTCGTCCCGAAATTTAAGTTCTGCTACAAGATGCAGGGTTCTTAGGAAACAAATGGGGGTATTTCTCTTTCATTCGATCCTCACGTTCCCACGTGAATTCAGGTCCATGCCTAGCATTCCAACGAACTTTGACGAGTTTGACACTGCTCCTGCGAGTTTTATTAACTTTCCAATCCGTGACCTCAACAGGTTCTTCAGTAAAGTGGAGCGTGTTGTCGATATGTACTTCGTCAGCAGGAATGATCACTGTATCTTGTGTTGGACTTTTTCTCAAATTGGATACATGGAAGGTATCGTGAACACCATGGAGTTCAGCAGGTAGGTCCAACTTGTAGGCTACAAGCCCAATCCTTTGCAGAATTCTGAAAGGGCCAATGTAACGCGGATTCAACTTCCCACGCTTTCCGAAGCGTGCCACCCCCTTCCAGGGTGAAACTTTCAATAAAACCATATCTCCAACTTGGAATTCCAAATGTTTCCGGTTTGGATCCGCATAGGCTTTCTGTCTTTCGCGAGCCGCTTCGATGCGTTTTCGAATCTGCGCAATCTTATCTGTCGTCTCCTGGACGATTTCGGGACCAACAAGCTGTCTATCACCTGCGTCAGCCCAGCATAGTGCTGATCGACACTTGCGTCCGTAAAGAGCTTCAAATGGCGCGGCTCCAATACTAGTGTGGTAGCTGTTGTTGTATGAGTATTCGGCCAAAGGTAAATGCTTATCCCAGCTACCACCAAGATCCATTACACATGCTCTCAGCATATCCTCCAATGTCTGAATAGTTCTTTCACTTTGGCCATTAGTTTGCGGATGGAATGCAGTGCTCAAATTTAATTGTGAGCCAAAAGCTTCTTGGAAGGATTGCCAAATCCTTGATATGAAACGTCCATCTCTATCAGAGATGATCGAGAGAGGCACTCCATGACGTGCAACGATTTCTCTCATGTATATTTCCGTAAGTTTACTAGTATTGTCCTTCTCTTTGATTGGCAAGAAGTGCGCGGACTTTGTTAGGCGGTCAACTATCACCCAAATAGTATCATGACCCCTGGGCGTCTTGGGCAGTTTCGTTATAAAGTCCATTGAAATCTGTTCCCATTTCCACTTGGGAATTTCAGGTTGTTGCAGAAGTCCCGAAGGCTTCTGGTATTCAGCTTTCACCTTGGCGCACGTCAAACATTTGCTAACATAAACAGCAACGTCGCCCTTCATCCTGGGCCACCAATAATAATCTTTAAGGTCCTGGTACATCTTATCCGCACCGGGATGAATAGAGTACCTTGATTTGTGTGCCTCATCAAAAATAACTTTTCTCAACCCACCAAACAGAGGAACCCAAATCCTTTTCATAAAACATAACGTTCCTTCCTCGTTTGGCACTAATTGCTTCTCAATCCCACGGAGATATTCTTCTTCAAGGTTTCTTTCCCTAAGAGCTTCTTTTTGCGCGGCACAAATGCGCAGGGAAAGATCTGTCTGGATAATCATCTCCAAAGCCCTAACCCTTATGGGCTTGATCCTTTCTTTACGACTTAGGGCATCGGCGACCACGTTCGCCTTCCCTGGATGGTACTTTTTCTCGCAGTCGTAATCGTTCAACAATTCGACCCAACGTCTTTGTCTCATGTTCAGCTCTTTCTGGTTGAATATGTGTTGTAAACTCTTGTGGTCTGTGAAGATTGTACACTTCGTACCATATAGGTAGTGTCTCCAGATCTTTAATGCAAATATCACTGCGCCTAGCTCCAAATCATGCGTGGTATAGTTCCTTTCATGTACTTTCAACTGGCGTGACGCGTAAGCTATAACTTTCTGGCGTTGCATCAACACGCAACCCAATCCTTGACGTGAGGCATCACAGTATACCACGAAATCATCTGTACCTTCTGGTAGTGCTAAGATCGGCGCATTGCAGAGCTTATCCTTCAACAACTGAAATGCTTCTTCCTGTTTGATTCCCCAATAAAACTTCTTATCCTTCTGTGTGAGGAGTGTCAGTGATTGAGCGATTTTTGAAAAATCCTCAATGAACCTTCGATAGTAACCAGCCAAGCCTAAGAATTGTCGAATCTCGGTTGGCGTCTTTGGAGTCTCCCAGTTCTTTATCACCTCGATCTTTGTGGGATCGACATGGATTCCATTTCCATTAACTACGTGTCCAAGGAATTGGACTTCACGTAGCCAAAACTCGCACTTAGAGAATTTGGCATACAACTGTTCCTTTTTCAACAACTCCAGAATAGCTCTTAAGTGTTGTTCGTGCTCAGCCTTTGTCTTTGAATAAATCAAAATATCGTCGATGAATACAATCACGAACTTATCGAGATACGGCTTGCAGACTCGGTTCATTAGGTCCATAAAAACAGCAGGCGCGTTTGTCAACCCAAACGGCATGACTAGGAACTCGTAGTGTCCATAACGAGTTCTGAAGGCTGTCTTCGGGATGCTCTCTTCTTGTATTCTTAGCTGATGGTACCCAAATCGAAGATCGATCTTAGAGTAAAAACTTGAACCCTGGAGTTGATCGAATAGATCATCGATTCTTGGCAGAGGGTATCTATTTTTGATCGTCAGCTTATTCAACTCCCTGTAGTCAATACACATACGGAAACTACCGTCTTTCTTTTTGACAAATAAAACTGGAGCTCCCCAAGGTGAGAAGCTTGGTCGGATGAATCCTTTCTCAAGTAACTCCTGGAGTTGTGTCGAAAACTCCTGCATCTCTGACGGTGCAAGTCTATAAGGTGGTCTAGCTACAGGCGCGGCGCCTGGAACTAAGTCAATGTGAAATTCCACTTGCCTTTGGGGTGGCAATCCTGGCAAGTCCTCTGGAAAGACTTCAGGATATTCCCTCACGACAGGGATGTCTTCGATTTTCGGCTCAGCAGCTTTCTTATCCACAATGTGTTCCAGGAAGGCAGCACATCCCTTTTGTAAACACTTACGAGCTTTCAGGCAACTGATAATTCTTAAAGGCGTATCCCGCTTCTCCCCATGAACCACAATTGTTTCTCCATCTTAGGTTGGGATACGAACTACCTTTTCGTGACAAACAATCTCAGCCTTGTTGCTTGATAACCAATCCATTCCTACTACCACGTCGAAGCTCCCCAGTTGGACTGGTAGTAGATCCAAAGTAAACTCACGCTCTCCCAACTCGATTACACAACCTCTGACCACTTCATTGGCTTCTACTAACTTTCCATTCGCCAATTCGATTGAGTAAGGAATATCTAATTTACTAGCGGCTAAACCAAGCATATTCTTAAACTCTAACGATATGAAGCTATAATCGGCACCAGTATCAAATAAAACGGATGCAAAGCGTTGGTTTACAGGGAACGTACCAGTAACAACATTGGGATCCTGGCGCGCTTCCCTCGCTTCGATATTGAAAACCCTTCCACACGCTTGATTCAATTCTGGGCAGTTCCTCTTAAAATGCCCAATGTCACCACAGTTAAAACAACCCATTCTTTGACCATTTCCTGCTCCATTCCCAGCTTGATTGTTGTTTTGGTTCGCATTACCAGCTTGATTCACATTGTTGCCTTGATTCTCGTTTCCTCCATTGTTCCCCTGTGGGCGATTCCCAATACCACCACGATTATTATTTCTATTCCCAAATCCTCCTTGGCCTCCCCGGCCAGCACTAGCCCAGCAAGAATCCTTCAAGTGACCAGTCTTTCCACAAGCTTCACATACTTTTGGCCCACATCGGCCAGGATGATGACGTTGGCAGGAGTTACACTTGGGATGTGCACCCATGTATCCCTTTCCTTTCCTTCTAGTACCAGTCGTAGTTTGGACTGGCACGCTTGGTTCTCCTTTCCTGCCATCACTGCTTGTGCCTTGTTTGAAATTCGAGAATTTTCTTTTGTTATCCCCGGACGACTCTACATGAGTTTCCTTCTTCCTTTGCTCAACATCAGAAAACTTGTTTAGGCGGATCGCCTCCTCAGTGAGAGCTACGCTTAGATCAATCGCCTCAGTGATTGTTGCCAGTTTTGAAGAGGTCACCATACTAATGATTTGAGGAGCTAAACCCCAAATGAAGCGCTCAATCCGCTTGAATTCTGGTGTGACCATATAAGGTACTACTTGTGATAGGTCGTGAAACCTCTGAACGTATTCCGTAATTTTCGGACCGTCCATCTTCAAATGCCAGAACTCAGTTTCCAACCTCTGGATCTCAGCGCGAGAGCAATACTTTTTGCGCATGAGCTCTTTTAGCTCGTTCCATGTCAATGCGTAGGCTGCGGCTTCACCAAGTGTTTGGACTTGTAAATTCCACCATGACAGGGCTCCGTTCAAGAATAGCCCAGAGATGTAAGTAACCTGCTGATCCGGAGCGCATTTGCTCATGCGGAGAACTGATTTTGTCTTTTCTGCCCAACGAACAAAAGCAACAGCACCTCCGGTGCCATCAAAGTTTACGGGTTTGCAGTCTAAGAACTGCTTGTAGGTGCACCCTGCACATACGTTACAATATATGAATGGCATTAGCAAACTTGCTATAGATATCCAATGTATCATGATATGCCTTATTGACTTAGTATTACCATGAGGCGGATTGTTGTTGCCGTTGTTGTTTGAGCTGCCTCCGCTAGGTCCCCCTTGAGAGGCGGCGTATTGCGCGATGGCGGCAGCGATGATCTGTTGAAGTTCTGCCTCGTTGGCAGGCATGCGTGGATCACGTCTCGGTGGCATCTTCTAAAAGATGGTTTACGCGAGTCAGGTCATGGTAGGTAAAGTGTACGTATAAAACGATAGTAATAATACATAACATCTCATGTTAAAATAAACCAAACACATAACATCTCATGTTATAAACAATCAATCACACAACATCCCATGTTATAAATATATTAATAAATCAGCCATGCATGTAATGAGAATACTGCGATTAAGCTTTTATATAACCAAGACCACGATTACAATGTTTACAAGTTCCACAACTGTAACATACATCCAAAAAGGGACCAAGGGTCACAACGCCCTTGCCCGAAACATCTAAACATATACAAATCCCAAACATCAAAAATCGGAATCGTCAGGTGGTCTTCAAAAAGCTATGTAGCCGACTTAATCGCCGTCTTCTCATCAAAAGTGGTGGTACCTACATCAAACCAAAAGAGCCCTCATGCTGCTGGTGGTGGAGGAGGAAAATGAAAGTAGAACAAACTGCGCATGAGGAGCCAATCCTCCTCCATGGCGTGGTGAGAACGTGACAGATGCTCTAACTGCTGCTCCAAGGCCTGAACACGACGCGTCAGCGCGTCATGCTGTAGCATAAATGAAACGAGGACATCCTCCGTGGAAGGCCCGACAAAATAGGGATGGTATGGGTCTGTCGGTGGCACGACGGATGATGATGTCCAGAGAAAAGGCTCGCTGGATGGAGTAAAAGGTGGTACAACGAATGGTGGAACAGGGGGAATAGCAGTATGGTGAGGGATCTGTGGTGCAAACTGATCCCCTCCGGTCAGAAAAGGTACATGGCCAAAAGGCTGATGAGAGGGGCCCTCTCCAGGACGCGGCGGAGGGATCTCCTGGAGAAAAGTGACGGGCAGATCCGCGCGATGCGCATCAGTAGTGTGTGTGGGGAACAAGGGTGCATCAAAAGGAGCTAAAGCTGGTGCAACTGGTACTACAAAAGGCGGAACATCATCATCGGCCTCTATCCACCCATTCCGGGTGTCAGCATACTGAGGGTCGACATGAGCCGCGAAGAGTGCATGGTCGGGCTCTAGAGGCACCGGGTCAGGAATAGGAGCAACAACATCAGGCTCAGCGGGTATATCGGCATGAACAGGTGGTGGAACAAAGGAAGCTACCGAGGAGCGACATCGTCTGCAATCGGGGCCCCGCCCTCATGGTGGTCCTCAGGGGGACCCGCGAATAGATCGAGGTCGTCATCGAACTCAAAATCGTGTGGCAAATCCTCTGCAGCAAATGCAGCGTGTGGAACAGGAGCAGGGATCTCCACAAGAGGTAGATCCCCAGCAGGAACACCATCAGCATGAGGTATATCATCCCCAAAATCGGGAATAGCAAAAGGCTGGAATGCATCCTCGTCAGTGCTGTCTGTATCTGATGTATGAACCTCTGAATCAGTGTACATCGGGTCGTCAGAGTCTACTGCCACTGGGTCTGAAACCCCGCTCGATGAAGACATAGTGTCTGTAATACAACCACATATATGCACATATATCAATCATATAATCAAGTAAACACATTAGTCATCAATAAGCAATCAATTAGTTCTCCTAGTCCCACTAGCCTCCCAGCCTCTCAGACTGCTCTTCCTAGTCCCACTAGCCTCCCAGCCTCCCAGACTGACTCCCTAGTCCCACTAGCCTCCCAGCCTCCCAGACAGACTCCCTAGTCCCACTAGCCTCCCAGCCTCCCAGACTGCTCTTCCTAGTCCCACTAGCCTCCCAGCCTCCCAGACTGACTCCCTAGTCCCACTAGACAACTACCTCAGCCTCCCAGACCGAGCCTCAGCCTCCCAGACTGAGCCTATAACTAGCAAATAAAATGTGCTCAACATTTGTTTGTAAAAACATTTTGGATCTGGACTTAAGTGGTATGCAGTGTAAAAATGTTTTCGTGAGAGCCCTGGTGATCATAGTCTAGACTCGAGAAGGAATCCTAGTTCGCTATGATCAGAGCTCTGATACCAAGCTGTCACACCCTGGCTTTGCGGAAGCGTGGGTTAATTTGGTGTGACTTCTTAATACCATAGCCTTAATCACAACAACGCTATATGAAAATAAAACCATGCAGATCATCCATCGATTTAAGTTTGAAAAGTAAAATACCACAACATTGTCTTAAGGCGTTGACGCATCCAACGGAAATTACAACCTGATAATATAAAAACTTTGTTCTTAAAACGTAACCACATTTATAACATAAACACTGTTTAAGACTTGCGACTCGTCCAGGTAAAAGTCGTGACTCCTAAACGTGGATGATCTCGTAACCCTAACATAGCGGGAAAACGTAGCATACCGTGCCAGATCCTTAGTTCCCTGAAATACATGTAAGTTGGAAAAATCAACATAATGTTGAGCGAGTTCATGTGTAAGTGAGTATGTAAAACACTTGTAAGTATAAAAATCCCTGGTATGTAGCAGATAAGGAAAAAAGAGATCACCAATGGTTTGCAAGGCCATTGATATGTGTGAAGTGCAAGTAGGAAGACTCAAACCTAGCGGATTTCGTGTTGGGCACAAAGTCACCCCAAGGTCCGTACTGTCGGGCCTGGGGTTGGGCTCGCTACACCCAGATAGATCTACCGCTTACGTCCCTTGGTCCTACAATGAGGATTAATGGCCTCCAGTTCCCGCCTACCCACTCACATGATCTAAGTAGTAACCCTCCTTACGCTAACCATACCATGTATAAAGTACTCGTATCATAGTAACATGTATTTCACCCCCGCAGTTTAGAAAACTGAAAACAGTTAAGAGAAAAGGGGGACATGAACTCACAGTAATGCGTCCTCGATAACAGCATCTCAAACTCGATCTGCAGCATGACAACCTACAACGTGCTAATATCTATTAGACGAACGGCCATGCCTTAGCTTAGAGTTTTAACATTCTAGGGGAAATAGTTAGACAACTATTTCGTGTTTATATTTCTTGGTTATCGTATAAATAGATTCCTTCCCAAGGATGGGATATTCGTACATGTATTATGTATTTGGTGACTTAAAGTATTAACAAAATACATTTACAAGTCTCATATCCAACACTTTAGAGTTTTATGTCAAAACTCATGGCGAGGTTTAATTCCGAGAAATAAAGTTAAACATACTTGTTAGAAAAAATAGTTTTTCTAAGTCTTGGTATTTTTAGAAAAATTCGCCAGAACTTCCCCTAAAAACGGGAGTGTCCGTGCTAATACGCACATCTTTTTCTTTTTGATATCAAACCACGACCATCAATAATCAACCCTTACGTTTTAACACCCAAAATACTACCCTTGTCGTTTCAGTTTCAATATTTGAAAAACTGGACTGTTTTCGGACGAGTAAATAAAATACTTAACTTATTCCAAAAATTCCCAAATTTTTTCGGAACGTCCTAATCGACCCACAATTTATCGTGTAAAAATATCAAGGTCTAGTTCATTATCAATAATTTATAGAAAATCGTTTACCGAACTGTGATCAGATTAGTTACATTCTGATCACAGTTTACGGAAAAATTCATCAAAAATTCCTCGTAAGTCCGTTAGACAAAATTCCAGTTCGAGGGTCACAAGTACATCAGTGACCATCTATGGTATGAATTTTAGGGGCTGGTTCGGTTTAGATTTCAAGTTGTGACTGAAAACGTATGACCCATTTTACTGCAATTAAAATCAGCCTTAGCTGCTGTCACGAAAACAGGTTTTTAAAATAGTAACCGACCTCATAAAAATACGATTCCAGTGCCATTTTCTTTATTTTTCGAAAATAGACAATTTAGGCTTCAGAAATTCCGTTTTTCGATTTATTGAAGTCCGTTTACAGCCTGTTGAAGGCGGCTGAAAAAGTAACTCAGTATGTTATTTCACGGTTTAAACATTACTAAATCGCATCAACGAGTGTCCGAACAATGGATTTAGCAAGAAAACAACTTTTAAACATCGAGTATGATTTAACCAACCCTCAAACCAACAAGATTCCGCTTCATAAATCAGTCACAAGTAAACTTTTATGTAACTTTTATATTCTTTACTTTTGTTTCATATTTTCTAGTGTTCTTGTAATTTAGTGATTTAAACAACAACACAACATACTACAAATCATAGATTTGAACAAGATGAACCAAGGCAAAAAGATACTGACTACTAGCCTCTAGCTAGGGATGATTCTTGTGTGAAAATGATGAGAAAAAGATGATGAAAACACTAGAACAATGCTCCTTTGAAATCCCTTCAAGTTGTAACCTCCATTGATCCTTCTTAGCTTTGAATGAGACTAGATAATGAAGAAGATGAGAAGGTTGGAAGGTGGTGATGGTGGCTTCGGTTTGGGCAGCCGAGACAAGAGGGAGAGAGAGTGAAAGATGGAATGTGAAATCTTGTGAAATGATAAGTTATCTAATGAACCATACTTCTTATAATTATCTCAATATTATGCTTAGTACAACAAGCAACATATCTATTATACAATTCAAATATAATCTTACTAGATATTTGAAGCATGGCTAGATGGATATATGGGGTCCCAATGGGAACTAAATCGTTGGGGGGGGGGGGGGGTATAAGTGAAAAATTGTGACTAAATTAGTAAAGGGAAGTTAGGATGTAAGTAATGTGGTGGATTGATTTCTAGCGGGTGTTATGGCATACGGGGATCATGACAAGCCAAAAGTAATTAGACAAAATGCCTGACAAAAATTTAGTGTCTCAGGTAATGTCCGGTTATCCGGTCAGGTACTGTCCCGTTAAAGCGTTTAATTAGTCCGAAAGGACCTTTTATGTATATTTTTGCAACACAAATTATTCCTGGTACTTAGGAAAATATACGGGACCGTTCTGCAATGTTTTTGCACTTTATTAGTAATTTTAAAATGCTGAGTTTTGTATTAAGTGCAGAATTTTGTACTTAAAGTACGTTTTAGGCACATCCGGTCACTATAAACTTCACCTAGTGACGTAGTTCTACAATCCTCACCTCCCTACACTCACTACCCGTGTAGTAAACTATTCCCGGCTCATACTGGCCTTAGAGGCAGTGTCTGCCTGATGCTGGTTATGTCAGCATGTTTGATGGGTATCCCGTAGTGTGCTTACTGTGCTTATTGTGCATCAAGGTTGTCACTGATGTTTGTGTATAAATAATAGACTGACAGTATAAAATGTGATGCATGAGCATGTATGTATTAGAAATCAGTAAGCAGTTTAATCACAGTTGTAAGCAAGCACAGTAATTAAGCAGTAATTAAATATTAATTAATTTGTACGGATACCTGGTTTGGTGAGGGTTGTCACAAACGAACCGTCGAACAACTTACACTTATTACATTACTAACACTCGCATAGGGTCATCAAGTGTTTAACGTAATGTGCGCTCAGTCAGTATTTAGTGAAACATAAAATGTAACCATGCAAGCTAGAAGTCAAGGAATCAAGGGTTAACTAACCTTGAAAGTTCGGGTTGTCACATCATCACCAACTTGAAACAAATTTTGTCCCGAAATTTAGCACGTAGTTACCGAGGAAGCTAGTTAGGTTGCGTGGTTTCCTGGTTTTCCTGGGGTGTCACATCATTCCCCCGTTGGTTTGGAATTTCATCCCAAATTCCGCAATAGCTTCAGCCTCAGTAGCGGTTTCACTTTTCTCGAACAACTGGGGATACTTGTGTTTCATTTGGTCTTTTCATTCCTAGGTAAACTCTAGACCACGACGGGAGTTCCAACGAACTCGAACAATAGGTATCCTGGTGCGTTTGAGAGTCTTGACCTCCCGGTCCAAGATTTCCACTGGTTCTTCGACAAATCACAACTGATCGTCGATGGTGAGCTCCTTGAAAGGAACTATGAGGGTTTTATCTGACAGACATTTCTTCAGATTCGACACAAGGAATACGTTGTGAACTCCACGTAGTTCTTCGGGTAGATTCAATCTGTAGGCCATCATGCCAATTCTTTCCATGATTTCGAAAGGTCCAACATGTCGCGGGTTATGTTTGCCTCGTTTACCAAAACGAACTACACCTTTCCAAGGTGAGACTTAAAGTAGTACTCAATCCCCAACCTGGAACTCTAGTGGTTTCCTGCGCTTATCAGCGTAGCTCTTCTGACGGTCACGAGCTGCCGCCATTCGTTGTCGTATTTGAGCAATCATCTCTGTTGTGTCTACGACGAGTTCTGGGCCAGTGATTTGGCTATTTCCAACTTCTGCCCAACAAGGAGGTGATCGGCAATTCCGTCCATACAATGCCTCGAACGGAGCAGCCTGGATGCTGGTGTGGTAACTGTTGTTATACGAAAACTCCACTAAAGGTAGATACCGCTCCGAGCCATTACCAAAGTCGATTACACATGCTTGAAACATGTCTTCAAGAGTTTGGACGGTGCATTCAGTCTGCCCATCCATCTGTGAATGATATGCTGTGCTCAAGTCTAGACGTGAGCCAAAGGATTTGTGCATCGCTTGCCAAAAATTAGATGCAAATCATGGGTCACGATCAGAGATAATGGAGGTTGGCACCCCGTGCCTAACAACCACTTCTTTCAGGTAGATGAGTGCAAGTGTAGAAAAAAACTTATCTGTTTCCTTGATGGCTAGAAAGTGTGCTGGTTACGTGAGACAATCAACGATCATCAGGTGATATTGTTTCCGTTTTGAGTTGTAAGTAGACTAGCGACCAAATCCATGCTAGTCTGTTTTCGCTTTCCATATAGGTGTTTCCGGTTGCTAACACTTCACTTTGACTTTCCCACAAGTCAAACATCATTCCCATACCTAGCTAGGTGGGCCTTCATGCCCGATTATCAGCACAAGGTTTATAAATCCTAATCCCTCTCATAAAAAACCCAGACGACTAGAATATCGAAGCCAGTGTGCTTTGCTCAACACGGGTTCCCTACAGTTTCCGTATAATGAGACCCACATTCGTTCTATGAGGTAACGAGTATCGTCCGACCTGTCAAAGGTTGCTTCCCCATGCCCCGCATGGGTTCAACTTGAAAATCCTCTTCCTTCAGTTCTCCAGTTTGAACAGAGCGAGTCTGCCCAGGTAAGTTAGAGTCGATAGTGAGCTACAAAGCTCGTGCACGTTCAATTTCATAGTTGTAATCATCCTAAAGTTCCCTCCAGCGATGCCATTACTGATTTAGTTCTGTCGAAGCCAAGGTACACGGGAGGCCCTTGTGATCGGTCTAAATAACGCATCTGGTACCGTCCAAGTAATGCCTCCATCCAAAATCCCAAAGCCACGGTTTTCACCGCCAGTTGGGTGTCGTGCAGTTCCCCTTGGTAACTCCGTCACGTAAATCATCACTCTCTCGTGTTGCGTCGGTGTGTAATTGGGACCCTGATTCGGATCATCATGGTATACCACTAAATCACCCGCACTCTCGGGTAAAGGCGATGCTCAGTGCATTGTAGTGTTGGAATTCGAAAGCTGAAAAGACGTCCTCCTATTTCTTCTTTCACGAACACAGTACCCTATTGTGCTAAAGAGATTTAAGCTGCGCGATCTTCAAAATCCTGTGATGAACCTGCGACAGCATCGAGTGAGACCAAGAAATTGTTGTATCCTCGAAGGGATCTTTGGTGTCGATCAGTTTCTAACCAAAACGGGTCTTAGCGAGATCCACGTGTATTCCCACTTCGTTGATTATATGACCAAAAAGATATCCCTCGCATCCAGAAGTTACATTTATCAAGACTTCGCACGGTGTGGCTCCTCCTTCAGGAGCTCTCAAATAAGATACAAAGCTGTCTATGATGTTCCTTTCTCCTGGAAATGATTCAACATGTCGTCAATAAGCATGGTCGATTCATGTGATCCATACGGCTGCTGGTGTGATGATTAGCTCGAAGGTCTTGGAATACAACATCGAAATGGCCACACTGCGCTTGGTATACCGCTACAGGCACATTCTCCCCTTAGAATACCTTCTGACAATAGCTCGTTTGTCATTCAATCCTCGAATGGAAGCTCGACCCCCGCAACTGGTCGTCAGGTTGTCAATATATGGTTGTGGCAAACGGTTCTCAACTGTCGTCTTATTGAGTTCTTGAAAATCAGTACACATACGAAAAGGCTTATCTTCACGGATATAACTTGGGCTCCCCAACGCGAAAAGCTGGTTCCGACAAAACTCCTGTTCAACAATTCCTGCAGTTGATTGGACAGCTCTTGCAACCCTCCTGATGCAAGACGGTAAGAGTGCGTGTAGTCAGGGCTGCCTCTGGTGCGAGATCAGACTGAGATTTCACCTAACAGTTGTGGAAGTAAACCCGAAAGTTCCTTGGGTAGCACACCGAAAGGAATCACGAATGATTGGTGGATCCTTGATCCTCTGTTTCCTTAGCCCTAACATCAGTAACGGTTGCTAGTATAGCGGAGTAATCCCTCCGTAGACACTTCTGGCCTTCATAGCTAAAATGGTGCTAACCTTTGCACCACTCTGACGCTTTAGAAGAAAACGATTCTCCACACAAAATTTTCTCCTCACTGGTGTATCTGCGCGATCTCTGGATAACCAATCCACACTAACTAGTGTATTGCAACCAACAAGGGTAGTAAAAGTTAGGTTGACATCAAACACTTGTCCCACAAGGTCGAGTTTACATCCCAGCAGACATATGAGGTTTCATTTAACTTGCCATCCGTTGTTGCCACAACAAGTTCGGTTTCAAGAAACATCAGGGCAAACAGATCGGAGACGAAGCGAATAGCTACCCATCCAAGCTATCGTGTTGCTATTACACCTGGTATAGCCTATGCCAATACTAAATGTCCTTCTATAAGCTTCATTTCCAGTGTTGTTTTCATCACGAGAATTTCCAGTACTGCAGTCGTTCTCTTGGTTGTTGTCACCTTGACTTAACATAGTCAATCCTTGTCGAGGTCACCTTCGTTTCCATATTGTAAGCTACGATCACGAGTACCTTGATGTTGCCGCGACTGTTGCCTCTAATATTGTTTCCTGTAACGGTGTCCTGCATCCTTTCACCAACAAGGTCCATCTTTTCACATTCCGTGCCACGTCCTAAGGCACTACTCATGGTGCGGGCGGTTACACATTCCGCTCTACAGTCAATCGTCATTGATTTTGTCCCGATTGGTTCGTAAGACTCGTCTCCCATGAGTCGCTGGCTGGGGTTAAGGATTCGATTGGAGTCAAATCGTTGTTGTTCGATGCCGGTAACTAGGGTCGTTCAAATGCTGAAGTCGGTAAGGTACTCCGTTTACCCTCTTGTCCATCGTCCTTGCAAGTTGACTAAGTAATACACGGTATGTCGCGAGAGTGTTGCAGAAGTGATCGCACTTCAGGATTTAAGACGTCAATACGTTAAGTTCCAGCAAACAAAGAAAAGTGAGAAAGGTATAGACCAATCATTGTCATTACAACATCCAACTCAAGGATGTTCGTACAAGCACCTAACATTCTACACAGTTCGCTAGGCGTTCAGATGGGTGTTCAGGTAATACTCGATAGCATCGAGATTCGAAAGGATCCAGAGAGGAATGAAAAGTTCACGTTCGAATAGGGGACAATCACTGCTATGACCCCTATAGGTTTGTTAAGTTCCACCTCGATCAAATAACGGAACGGAACCCCTTTTTCACTTGTTAAGCCTCACCGGGACTCGCATGCACCCCACATTATTATTATGTGTGCACCCACAATAATATTGTGATTTGCATGCTCCTCTCAGCTCCTCTTAACTCATGTCAAATGGTTCCTCAAACTCAAGTAGCAACCAAAGAGAATCACGAAGCGTGTGTCATGAATGTTTAGGGAAATACCACCCTATCAGTTACATAACACATGCAAGTAATACATGAATTCATACTGTTGTGCTAAACGTGCAATCACATGCAATATCATATGTAAATGTTCACTAGTTATGCAGTACCATGAGTATATAAGAGACGAACCTTGCATTCTGGAGCTGAGTGTCATGGTCGTATTCACGTTTTCAGAACTGTTCGGTTATAGTCTGGTTTTACAAAAAAAAAATTCCCCTTTTTAAAACCAAGTTCACTATAACCAATGGCTCTGATACCAATATGTCACACCCCCAAAATACCACATGCGGAAACACCGCGGGGTGTGTGACGTACCAGGATCCAGCCACCAATCATATTGAACAATGTAATTAAATAAACAAAACTTTCATTTATTTAAAATAAGTGTTACAATACAAGAGTTATTATCCAGCGGAAGCATATTACTATTTGTTATGAGTTCCATAAATAGGTGTATAAAACCATCAGACTTGTCTTGTGATTCCTTGTAATTTTGACCCATGA
The DNA here is from genome assembly GCA_030545235.1 of Helianthus tuberosus. Lineage (NCBI taxonomy): Eukaryota > Viridiplantae > Streptophyta > Magnoliopsida > Asterales > Asteraceae > Helianthus > Helianthus tuberosus. Next base: position 34,350 of record JARYGA010017467.1, read on the forward strand.
CCACTCCAGCATCCCAAACAGCAAGTTCCAACAACATGTACCTAAAAGCCTGCAAGGCATGTAACAACCAGTCAACAACAAAGTTGAGTGAGTTCACAGTTGGTTATCCAGTTTTAATGTTTGTTCCCAACACCACAAGTTGTTTCAAAAACCACGAGTTATCCAATTCCTTGTTTCCCAAACCATAACCAGTGGGGGCTACCCCATGTTGTGAACCACTAGACTAGTTATATACATTGGCGTCCTTCCCAACCGAGGACGGAGGTACGTATTCTACCCATCCGAGAATACGCAGGTTAAATGTAGTCGTCCTTCCCAATCTGAGTACGGATGTACGTATTCTTCCCAGTCCGAGAATACGCAGGTTTAGTGTAGGCGTCCTTCCCAATCCAAGGACGGAGGTACGTATTCTTCCCAATCCGAGAATATGCAGGTTTAATGTAGTCTATTAGTGATGAATATACAAGTTTCATCTTAGCTTCTTAATCCCATTCCCAACCCACCGGGAATCTCATGCCTTAAGAGTGTGAACTCACCTTTGGTTTGCTCGGTAGAATCAGTTTACTTGTTTAACAGTTGATCAAACACGCCCTAAAAGAGTTACCGATAACAGTCAGTTTAGTATTCGCGTCTAACCACGTATTTCGTCACAAGTTGCATTCGTGAAATATTTACACATAATATCATGCGACAATTAGTAGTTGATCATGTAACACACTTAACCATACCATACATCGATATCATTACAATTATCATGCAACACAACAGCCGGTTATTACCATGACATCCCCTAAGTAAATAATTGATTCATATACAAGTTCACACTACTAAATTCCTATTTCAACATCCTACCTAGTGTCAGTCCCTTGCCCACCGGTATACATATGATCCAATTCAGTCACTGGCCCACTAAGCAAGAGCGGCCCAGTTGCTGATAAGGCCCAAAATAAGCTGTGGACTGTTGGTTTATGCAATTTGGGCCTAATATGATTTTTGTTTAGTGAGCAATCCACTATATAACAACATTAATTGAAGGCCCAACTTTCAGCGGATCTCACTAAACCCCACCCCCGGCCCAACTGTTTCATCCTTGTTACAATTTTACAGTCATGATTTGCAACAATCCTGAGCATTCCTTTGTATCCTATTCTAACTTTGTTTCGTGTTTACAAAACTAACCCAACACAATGAATTTCTAGATCGCTAATCATATCTTGATTCCTGCTTAATACATATATCCTGCTACATCTAGATTAATAACCTAGTGAATGAAACATCAAAAATTCTTTAACATTAACCATGCTAGTAAATTACAGCCACACCACAAATATCATGCAACCCAATCCATCCAACTAATTAACCAGAAATCATACATCATGGCAATACTTAAGTCAATTTACATGTAGCCATCACAACTATTTCGATACACAACATCAATGCGGATTTAATCGACATCAACTATCCGTTACATCTAGTTCCTTAGCACTTTCAATAGCATGCTCCCTAAACGTTATTTAACATGCAAGATTCATAATATAAATTTTTTTTCTCACGTATATAATACACATAAACAAAATCATCAATTTACAAGTTAACATGAACATAAATCTACTAACCTAGAACTTGATTGTAGGAGACGAATGCTTGATAATAATGAGAGGGGACCTTCTGCCCTTCGCAAGAATTGAGAGGAAAATAGGGTCTTGTTTTGTTGCGTGATCAAGTTTTAAGGATTCATACTCACGGTATGAATGTATACGCACAAAAGAAATACATCAGGCTCACTAATGGGCTCTAAATGGATTCTAAATGGGCTGCGGATCAAAGTGTAAACAAGTAAAGAGATCTTTGGGCCGATAACTTGGTATGAACAATAACATACAACAAGACATTAATATATATTGATCACCTTATACAAGGTGTGTACGTATACTAAGTTACATAATCTCGTGCGAAGGAAACGAGTTCAAAATATCCTACAAGTATACTATTAAAGATTTACACGTTCACTAGTCAAGTGATACATATAAGTTTAGTGTACACGTAGTTTAACGAACCATCGAACAACTTACACTTATTACATTACTAACACTCTCATAGGGTCATTAAGTGTTTAACGTAACGTGCGCTCAGTTAGTATTTAGTGAAACATAAAATGTAACCATGCAAGCTAGAAGTCAAGGAATCAAGGATTCACTAACCTTGAAAGTTCGGGTTGTCACAACATCGAAGAATCACAAGCTTATGTCGTGTGTCCAAGCAAGTAAGTTTCTCTGCAAGGAATACAAAGCTTTCTTAGCACACATCGTAGTAGCAGAGGAAAAGGAAAAGAAGGAAATTGATAAGGTGCCTGTGGTTCGTGATTTTCCTAAGGTCTTTCCTAACGATTTACTTGGTTTACCCCCGAGTCGCGATATTGATTTTCGTATTGATCTCATTCCTGGAGCCAACCCTGTTGCTAAATCTCCTTATCGCCTCGCTCTGTTCGAAATGCGCGAACTCTCAAGTCAACTCCAGGAATTACTTGACAAAGGCTTCATTCGGCCAAGCACCTCTCCTTGGGGCGCACCAGTTCTTTACATCAAAAAGGACGGGTCGTTCCGAATGTACATCGACTATAGGGAGTTGAATAAGCTGACTGTCAAGAATCGCTATCCGCTACCCCGAATTGATGATTTATTTGACCAATTGCAAGGTGCTAAGTGCTTCTCGAAGATCGATTTACGCTTAGGTTATCACCGGTTACGAATCCAGGAGGAAGATATACCGAAAACCGCTTTCCGAACCCGATACCGCCATTATGAATTCGTCGTAATGCCCTTTTGTTTAACCAATGCACCCGCGGTTTTAATGGATTTGATGAATCGCGTGTGTAAACCATTTCTTGACCGTTTTGTGATCGTATTCATCGACGACATAACTATTCGATGTCGAAAACCGAACACGCGCAACATCTACGTTTGGTTCTTGAACTACTCCATGGGAATCGACTCTATGCCAAGTTCTCCAAGTGTGAATTTTGGCTAGAGGAGGTTCAATTCCTCTATCACTTCATCAATAGTTAAGGTATACACGTCGACCCTGCAAAAATTGAAGTTGTTAAGAGTTGGTTTACTCCAAAATCACTATCCGATGTTCGTTCGTTCCTCGGATCGGCAGGCTATTACCGTCAATTCATCGCTGACTTTTCGAAAATCGTTGTCCCGCATACTTCTTTGACGCATAAAGACAAGCCTTTTGTTTGGGGAACCGAACAAGAGACTACCTTTCAGACTCTCACGCATATGCTCTGCAATGCTCCTATCCTCGCTCTACCCGACGGAAACGATGACTTCGTTGTCTATTGTGATGCCTCGAACCGTGGTCTCGGTTGTGTTCTCATGCAGCGGGACAAGGTTATCGCTTACGCCTCTCGTCAGCTCAAGATCCACGAGAAGAACTATACAACCCATGACCTCGAGCTAGGCGCAGTTGTTTTTGCTATGAAGATTTGTCGACACTACCTTTACGGTAACAAGTGTACGGTCTTCACCAAGCATAAGAGCCTACAACACATCCTCAACCAAAAGGAACTGAATATGCGCCAACGCCGATGGGTTGAACTCCTCAACGATTATGACTGTGAGATTCGTTATCATCCTGGCAAAGCAAATGTTGTGGCTGATGCCCTAAGCAGATGAAGCTATTTGCATAGCATTCGTAATACTCACGCCCAACACAACCTCGAAGCCTTTATTCATGATGCTCAACACGCCTGCTTCATTGAAGATACCATGCGAGAGGAAATGAAAAAATGTGGTGCTGAATCGCACTTTGTCACCAAATCGAACGGTATCCTCTACTATCTAGATCGCATCTGGGTTTCAAGTCGCAATAACCTTCGAGATATATTGTTGACTGAAGCGCACAAGTCATGATATTCGATTCATCCTGGCGCCGACAAGATGTATCATGACCTTCATCTACGGTACTGGTGGCCTGGAATGAAGAAATATATCACCATCTATGTTTCGAAGGGCCTGACTTGTTCGAAAGTCAAGGCCGAACAAAAAAGACCCTCTGGCCTACTTGTGCAACCCGAGATCCCTATGTGGAAGTGGGAAAGCATAGCCATGGACTTTATAACGAAACTTCTGCGTACACCTTCAGGTCATGATAGCATCTGGGTCGTTGACCGTTTGACTAAATCTGCTCATTTTCTGCTGATACGAGAAGACTTTAAGGTAGAAAAAATAGCCCGAATCTACACCGACGACATCATCTGTCGACACGGGACGCCTTGTGATATCATCTCTGACCGCGATGGTTGGTTTCCCTCGCGTCTTTTGGAAACGTTTCAATCTGCTCTCGGTACTACTCTCAATCTAAGTACCGCTTTCCATCCCCAAACCGACGGTCAGACTGAAAGAACGATCCGTACGCTTGAAGACATGCTTTGCTCGTGTGTCATAGATTTCGGTGGTAATTGGGACGCGCACTTACCTTTGGTCGAATTCTCATACAATAACAATTATCATTCTAGCATTCAAATGGCACCATTTGAGGCACTATACGGAAGAAAACGTCGATCGTCGATTGTGTGGCATGAGATCGAAGATGCGGAAATAACTGGTCCTGAGCTGTTGCAAGAAACGACTGACAAAATCCTCCAAATTTGAGACAACCTACTGAAAGCTCGGAGTCGTCGGAAAAGTTACGCCGATAGACGCCGCAAGTCCCTTGAATTTGACGTTGGCGATCACGTACTCCTAAAGGTTTCACCTTGGAAGGGGGTGATCAGATTCGGTAAGAAAGGTAAACTCGCGCCTCGATATGTTGGACCCTTTAAAATTCTGGAAGGGATTGGGAAGGTGGCCTACAGACTCGAACTACCGGAGGAACTTAGCAACGTTCACCCGAATTTTCATGTTTCTAACCTCAAAAAGTGTCTGGCTGAGCAAAATTTACACGTACCACTTGAGGATCTACAAGTGGATGAAACATTACACTACGTGGAGAAACCTGTCGAGATCATGGATCAAGAAACCAAGATGCTCAGACGCTCACACATTCCCATTGTGAAAGTTCGCTGGGTAGGTAAACGAGGTGCAGAGTTCACCTGGGAACTCGAAAGTGACATGAAAGCGAAGTATCCACATCTATTTGTTACGCCTACGGTCAAATTTCGGGACGAAATTCCCTAAGTGGGGGAGGCTGTAACAACCCGTGTTCTGAAAGTCAAATTATAAGTGAAAGTCAAAGTCAAAGGAAGAAAAGATTGCTAATTGCGATATGTCACTCCTTGCTTAAACTAATGATTGTACACCTTGACCTGCAATCTAGTCCTTTAATTTGTTTACTTTAGTTGTATTATGTGGAGTATCTATAATAATCGAAGTTTAATCGCATGTTTATCGCTAATCTATTTATCCCTAATCGCATCGCAACTTGAATGGTAGATTCTGAATATTGTTTTACGTGTGTGTGTTACTTATGTGTTACTTGTGCATGTGTATATTATGTTTGTGGTGATTAATCAAAAACGCAATCGCAACTCTATCGCAGCGCAATCTCATCGCAAACGCTAAGCGCAAGTTTATTCATATTGTTGTAAGTTAGTTATGTTAATTGTGTGACTATTATCTGAATCTATCGCATCGCTTAATCGACACTCGCTTAAACGCATCGCAACGCTCAATGCACGAAACGAAACATCGAAACCCAACTCACCGGAGACGTTTGATCGAATGGTCATCCGAATGGATGACCATCCGATCGGATGGCCATCCGATCGGATGGCCATCCGATCCATCACTGCACCGCCTTTCACCCACCATCACCTATAAATATCACATGTCACATCATGAACAGTGATGTGACAGCTCTGGTGCGACCCTTCGACTTCTCAGGCTATGTTCTCTCGATTCCTCACGATTCTTGTAAGTTTTCAACTCAAATCTTGTACATCTATCATTTACACACACTTCCTCATCATTTTCACCTTTGAATCTTCACTTTTAACCATGAAATCGGCTGGATTGATGTGTTCTAGGATGATGTCATTATGGAGTTCTTATGAACTTCAAGTTTTGGCTTCATTTCATCAAGAACAACTCAGATCTGAAAGATTTCAACATATTTAAGCACTGATTTCGCATAAATCTAAACATTTTCAAGATTAAAAGGATTGGAAGAGGATTTCATAACTTTCTTTCAACTCTTTTACACTCATGTACTCAAAACCGATAGAATCGGAGCTCATTCAGGCCTTCCATTTTTTCTCTAGTGATGTGTTGGTTTGAGATCTGATTACTATCGACGAGATAACCGACTTAGTGGGTCGAACATAAAAGACCGTCAAGGACAGTTAACTGATCAAACGGGGTGATTCCCATCTGATCGGATAACTTGGACTTGGTGGGGGTTTTCCATTGTCTAACACGTTGTCATACCGTCTCGATCAAACCGCAAACTTTCAAACTTAAGAAATTTCAAAATGAGCAAGTCACCAAATGGACTGCCATCCGATCAGATTGCCATCCGATCAAACGACTCTCCGATCGGATGACTTGTGGCCTCAATACTTAAACATTTTTACAATTTTTTCAAAGATCATCAATTTCTAACGGATTGTCATCCGATCGAATGACCATCCTACTGTGAACTTGTTCTCCCTAAAATGTCTCGCTGGACGGATCGCCATCCAAGCGAACAGCCATCCGATCGGATGACCGTTCGATCGAACGGTCATCCAATCGGACGATCGTTCGATCGAACGACCTGAAAGATAGAGATACTTCTCTGTTTTTAAACTACTACAATGAAAACTTCAAAGCCATCATACACAAACACGTCCATCCCAAACGAATGGCAATCCGACCGAATGGCCATCCGACCGGATGACTATCCGTCCGAATTGTCATCCGATCGAACGACCATCCGTCCGGATCGTCATCCAATCGGATGACCATTCGTCACTCAGTTCACTCACCACCATTTAACGCATCGTTCATCGCTTATGCTATCGTTCTGTAATCAGGCTAACTTTCCAGTGCTCCCTTCAATCTAAGACGGTGTTTATTTATTTAACGCCATCTGTAAGTATACTCGAACCCTTTTTGCTTTACGCACTTTTGGGTGTTACATACGTTACTTATTCAAATCACAATCGACACACAACGCAACACTTTTATACGCTGACCTTTATTGCATGTTATACGTGTTATTCGATGAATG
>JARYGA010017468.1:0-66675 GCA_030545235.1 Helianthus tuberosus
GTTCACATTCCGTTATGGTTGCCACTATCGGTTCTTACACATAATAAGTCTTACTGTGGTTTCCGTGCACTGAACTTCGTAATTATGTATGCATCCATAATTACGTCATTCCTTGCATAGTCACGTGGTGCATCTTATAATGTGTAGGGGAAGAAAACAATGAACGAGCCGGTGATGATTGTGACTGGACCACCATAGGGTCCTTTTTAATTAAATCAATAATGATTTAAATAGACTACTAAGAAGTCTGTTCAGCTATATCACCATATGTCATTCTTAACCAGATTTTAAATCAATCTTTTTTACTAGACCACTAAAAGGGTCTCTTATGAATCAAGGAGTGGTACTATATAATCCAAGGGTCTTAACTAACACATAGAAGCCCAATAAGGATTTAGGGTAGTACCTTTTTTGAATATCCTTCTACGAATCCATCATATGAAGATATGAAAGGTTCTACGAGGATTTGGATAACGAATATCCAGAGTATACAAAAACACAAAAATGCATAAAAGAAAACACAAAATGCGTAAACACATAATCACATAACTGTTTAACTTGATTTTAGATTTGTTATCATTTTGTTAATTTGTTCTGTTAACTGTGCACATGTATTCAAAGCACACCAGGTATCCAATCAGTGGATTTTGATTGGTGCTTTAAATATTTCTAAGAATCTAACTATAAAGATAGAAAGATCTTTTAAAGGGAAAATTCGATTTCGATTATAAGGAATCGAAATGTTCAAATTAAGGTACACAAGGAGTCCAATTAAGGACTCTGATTTGAATGATAATCATCCACAAGGGTCTAATTTTGAAGATAAAAAGATCCTATATTGATTTTAGAAGTTGAAGATGTTTTGAAACCGTGCACTGGATGTGCTTAAGTCAAAACATGAAGTAAAAATGCTTATGAAGTTGAGATGCTAGATACGTCAAGGCGACATATGAAGCAGAATTTGGAGGTTAAGTCAATGTATGAGAAAAAAATATTTTTGAAAATTATGCATGGAGTTCAAAAAAATGTGTTCAATGTTTTTGAAACCTTATATATAATACCTTTGAAATCATAAAGTAGGTGTATTAGGTAGGTATATACAAAAAAAATTGTTTTAAAATCATGCGAGATGAATTTTGAAATTATGTATAAGGTTTTTGAAAACATGAATGATGCTTTTCGAAATCATGCACTTGATAAGAAGATGTACTGTGTTAATATTATTTTCAGACTATATGAAACATTTTGAAATTATGAAGGTTGTTTTTTTTTTTTTGAAAAATAGCCAATGTTTTTGAAATCATGAATTTGATATGTTAAGTAAATACACTATATTAAGAACGTTTTCGAACTATATATAAAATGTTTTTGAAATCATGAAGGTTGTTTTTGAAACACTCATACTATGTATGTTGAAAAATCAAAACGTAATGGGTATGAGATTTGAAAATACCCTTAGTTATCTAACCAAGGATTCAAAGGCACAGATGTGCAGAAGCATGATTACTCATAATGTCACTTTATTTTCTGTACTTCGTATCTTAGAATGAAACGAGTACTTAGAATTTTCTATGGGAATCATGAGTAAACACAAGAATGGGAAATATTCACAAGAGTAGTTTGTAAGGAACATAGTTCCTTAATGTAGGTATTATAGGGAAATGCCATACACACATGTAACTACACTTGTATATCAGAATTTGTGATCAACGGTTTATTTATAAACAAAACAGATTGTTTCACATTACAAGAAAACAGAAGAAACAAAAGCATAAGACAACAACATCCTCAAATCAGCCAACTGCTCATCCGTGGGTTGGATTTGGCTTAGCAAGCTTTGGGCAATCCCTTCGGAAATGGCCCATCTCGCCGCAGTTGTAGCAAGACCCCGGCGAGAAGCGAGCTTGAGCAGGATTGCCGCCAGCTTGATTCGGTACAACTGCACCCTTGTGCAACCAATGTAGCCTTCATCATCATGCTAGTGTGAGGTGCCGCAAATGCCAGATTTGTGGACTTATAGGTCATACAACAAGGGTTTTCCCAACTGCAGCTTCCATTGTATGGCTTCCTAGCAGGGGGTTGAGCTGGTTGGTTGGGGATGGCTTGACCATTGTGAGCGACCACGGCGAAGTTCTGAGAAGCCTTTCGCTTCTTTGACTTCTTAGGGGATCCAGTCTGTTCATCCATGGTCTTTGATTCCTTGATTGGTTTCTTGGCTGGTGGTGCTGGCTTAACTTCTCCTTCCTTTGGTGGCTCTTGAGTGGCTTCATTGTTGAGACGAGACATGGCAATGCCTAATTCAACAGTCTTCAGGACCACTTCGCCTAATCGCTGGGCAAATTCGGCAGTCTGTTCGGATATCTGCGCATCGTTGCGATGAAGAGACATTCTGGAGGAAATGAAGGATATAGGAGGAAACAAATGAAGTGTTATCGGTAGATAAAACAAAATGACAACGCATAGAAATTGCGATCATTTGTTTGTTACCTAAGGCAAACAAATGAGACGGTGACTAATCAAAGTAAGCGGGCCATATTTAATGTATCACGAAGACATGCTTTAGCCTATAAGTGGACACTCACCCCAAGAGTTCCCAGGTAAGAGTGACTGGTCCGATACTACGGATTTGTACAAACACTCTAGCCTTAGACAGAAAACTCAGAGTACAGGTATTCACCCTTCCAGTTTACCCTTGTTCACATTAAAAGTCCCAAACTTTGACGAGATTTTGAAAACTTTGAAGGTTCAAAACCTTACAATAAATCATCCTAGAACAGATGATTGCTTTTCAAAGCGGTTTTGAAATTTGTGTTCTTGTTGCGGTTGTCGCCTAAGAATAGGTGACGGTATTGTTTTATGACTAAACGCAAGTAAACTCGCGTTAGGGTCCTAGGAGGGTTATAGACTAGGTCAAAGCATTACTAATAACCTAATTCCCTATAACCATGAGCTCTGATACCAACTTTTCTGTCACACCCGACCACGTAAAACAACAAAACGTGGCGGAAACGTCGGGGAGTGTTGTAACAGAATCATTGTTTCATAACACATGGAAATTGAAATATTGTTTTATTGATTAAAAGAGTTACAATGTCTTGACAATCAAAGAAATATAACATAAATAACTAGTCTTGCATCTTTTATTGTCACTAAGGCCCAAGTCCGTCTAAGTGTATCTTGATAAATCCTATGCATCATATCCTGAAACACATGTGAAAATAGGTACGTCAGCATAAAAATGCCTGTGAGATACATAGGTTTTGTGAAAATAGAATTCATGACTCATGTTTAAGAAAATGTTTAGTCATGAACCTTGTAATTTGCTTTGTCTTGTAAATCATTTGAAAAGTGATAAATAAACCAAATGATATATATGTATAAAAGAATAATACATGGTTAAGTAAATAACCAAGTAAAATGAGTTTGTATTAGATAAGTTGTTTGTAAAACAATGTATTGTGAAAAGTATGTTATTTGTATAAAATGTTATATGTCTAAATCGAAATGATTCAAATAACGCTACAATATGTAATACCATACAAGCACTTATATATAGGAAGTACCAGCGGCGTATCCACCATGCTTGTATCATATTACACACGCCTCGTTACTTAAATCACTTACTCAAACCAAAACACCAAGGTAAAATGTTTATATATAATCAAATGTCAAAATGTTTGTGTGAAAACCATGTCTAATGTCTATGTCTAATGTAAATCATGAATTATGTAAATCAATGTCAAAATGTTTATGTGTAATGTAAATCATGAGTTGTGTATATCAATGTCAAAATGTTTATGTCTAATATAACTCATGAGTTGTGTATATCAATGTCAAAATGTTTATGTCTAATATAAACCATGTAATGTGTATCCAAAATATCAAGTATGGTAAGTGAAATATATCAACTAAACCATATGTAAAATGCACAAAAACAAGGTATTGAAGTAAAACATGGTTTAAATCAAAGTTATGTTTTGTGTAACAAATGCATGCTATACTGATATAAACATCTATGCGGTATTGTGAAAATGCATACATCCAAGCCTTGTGACTGTGGTGATAGACCCCTAAACGAATTTAAAGGTCTATCTGTGTTATGTTTATCGAATTCGGTCAATCCTTCCACCCAAACAAAGCTAGGGTTCAGGAACGAGAGTTGTCAATTCCTATGGTACCATTACCTACTAACGAGCGGCGTAGCTAATGTTAATGAATGTATATTGTCCCATTTGAACAAACCAAATGTCATACCAAAATGTAAGCATGTGATGAATAACAAATGTACTAAGTATGCACACAATGGGTATGCGTAGCATAAAATGTAATGTAAAACAATGTACTAAGTATGCACACAATGGGCATACATAGCATAACATGTAATGTAAAACGATGTACTAAGTATGCACACAATGGACATACATAGCATAACATGTAATGTAAAACGATGTACTAAGTATGCACACAATGGGTATACAATGCATAAATTGTAATGTAAAACAATGTACTAAGTATGCACACAATGGACATACATAGCATAACATGTAATGTAAAACAATGTACTAAGTATGCACATAATGGGATGTACTAAGTATGCACACAATGGGCATACATAGCATAAAATGTAATGTAAAACAATGTACTAAGTATGCACACAATGGACATACATAGCATAAAATGTAATGTAAAACGATGTACTAAGTATGCACACAATGGACATACATAGCATAATCACAATGAAATCATGTACTATAAGTGTACTATTGAACATAACAAGCATATGATATGAAAACATGGAAAGCATGAAAGTAACAAGTAGGCACATGTGTTTCACCCCAAAACAGTTTGAAAATGGTAAAAGAGGGGTCTATGTACTCACTTGAGATTGCTTAGAAGTCCTAGAATAACCACCAAGCGAAGCTAGAAGATCACGGAATCAAACGGTACCTAATATAGGTAACTATGTTAATATACCGGACATATACCGGAGGATTGGATAGAATGAGGGCTCGTAAACCAAATGAGTATGGGGACTCATGTAATATGGTTTTAACAAAGCCTACATACTACAATTAAACCTAACCTAAGTGCTTACGACCCATTACGACCCGTTTAGGTAGCTTATGCTACTTTAAAGCGTCGTTCGTGTAAAACGCATTCGGAATGCCTAACTAGCCCTATGAGAAGTAAAATATGCCTTAACATGTCTAATATTATTGCCAAATCAGTTTAGATACCAAAGGTTATGTTACATATGCTTAAAATGAATTTTGGTGTTCAAAGGGCATTTTGGTAATTTACCTAAGGCATATATACTACCTATCATACAACTATTCAAATGATGTGACCATAAGGTATAACCTCGGAAGGTTATTCCCAATACAACTATGGTCACCTAATGTGTTTGGTCGGATCCTAATGATCGACCAAACGGGTCGGGTTCGAAAGTATAAGCGATTGTTTAGATCGCTTACCTTACGACCCTATATAAGCACTAAACTAAAAGTGACGAGCTAAGCATGTTAAAACATGCTTAACTAAGTTTAGAAAACAGGTTTGGTATCAAAACAAACGGTTTTGATACCCAAGAGTAGTTTGGTTACAAAATACGCGTAAATGCGCATTTTGGCTGAAACTACGACTCATCACTGAGCCTAGATAACGTGGTAATCAGTAGGTATAGTCACAAGAGACTATAACCATCGTGATTACGCTCACGTTATGAAGTTCAACCGAACTTCGTGTTGACCATAAACTGGTCAACGCAGAAAGTCAAACATAGTTTGACTTTTGGACTCGAAAAGCGATAAAAGAACGAAGGAACACTTACAAAGGGTCCCCGCTAGTAAATCTTGATCGAATAGCTCAGGTATGAAGTAATGGCTTCAACTTAGAGCTATTAGATCAGATTTTGTGGGTTTTGCAAGGCAGGGGGTTGGGTATTTATAGGATTTCTCGAACCGTTAAGATCATTTCTTGAAAACCGTGATATAATCTCACCCTTACACTTGTTGGAATGTTATGGAACATCAATTGGCCCCCCATTATCAGGTATCAACATGTGGCATTGGGTTTAAGAGTGCTTAACAGCTGTAACCAGCTGTTAACCACTTTCTGTGGTTCTGGGGACTCCTTACGGACCGTAAGGGTGATGGCTTACGGTCCGTAAGCCAGCAACTTTGGCAGATTGACAGTTTTAGTCCCTGTTTGTGTTTTGAGCTATTTCCGACATGTTTAAGGCCCGTTAACCCCATTTCAAAGCTCTAAAATGAAGTTAAAGTATAGGGAACTTAAAATGTGCTAAAAAATATCTCGGGTGTCGGTTCGTTTGGCCGTACGATCGCGATGTTCGGCTAATTACGACGGAAGTCGTAACGAACGCAAAAACAGTCCAAAATGCGCGACGAATGGAATTTTGACAAGCTAAACACTAAAGCATAATATTATAATGCTTACATAAATTTTTGGATGTCCGGATGTATTCAGAACGTAAGATATCAGCGAAAGTGCAAACTTGTGCACTTTTTGACACTTTTAATCCCTGAATGACCCAAAAGTTTATTTTAGCACACCGAACCCCTCAAAGCCTATTTCTAATCTATGTAAAGGATATTTATGGTATGTTTAACTCATGGTCATGTTCCGGAATGTCTGTTACAGTTCAAATCGGCATACTTTCGCAGTTTGTCGAATTTAGTCCCTGTAAGCGATTAAACTTAATTTTGTAATACCAAAGCCTTCAAAACTTATTTATAAGTTATGTAAAGGTTATTTAAGGTATGTGATGCCTATTTCACTATTCCATAGTGTTTGTTGCATTAAACTGGTTATATTTACGCATCAGTGCGCGTATAACCTTCCAGAAAGCGATTTAGAGCCCGAAATCGAACAAGAATTGATATGTGCAAATGATACACATATTTGTACAAATCCCAAATATGAAATACAATATTTCATTGGTTTGGTATTTGTTTGATGGTCGCAGTGACCCAGGTGTCACAGTCTCCCCTACTTTAGGAAATTTCGTCCCGAAATTTATTCAGAGGAAACTTGTGAGAGCTTGAAACATGAAGTTGAAAAAAATCAAACATCACTGGTTAGAGTCCTGAACTTCTAGTAACTTTACAATAACATCATGCTTGCAATGTGAGAGGGACACTTATATACAAGTATATAAAGCGTCATTGGTGCGTCCACCGTACCTCTATTACGTTGTTCACATTCCGTTATGGTTGCCACTATCGGTTCTTACACATAATAAGTCTTACTGTGGTTTCCGTGCACTGAACTTCGTAATTATGTATGCATCCATAATTACGTCATTCCTTGCATAGTCACGTGGTGCATCTTATAATGTGTAGGGGAAGAAAACAATGAACGAGCCGGTGATGATTGTGTCTGGACCACCATAGGGTCCTTTTTAATTAAATCAATAATGATTTAAATAGACTACTAAGAAGTCTGTTCAGCTATATCACCATATGTCATTCTTAACCAGATTTTAAATCAATCTTTTTTACTAGACCACTAAAAGGGTCTCTTATGAATCAAGGAGTGGTACTATATAATCCAAGGGTCTTAACTAACACATAGAAGCCCAATAAGGATTTAGGGTAGTACCTTTTTTGAATATCCTTCTACGAATCCATCATATGAAGATATGAAAGGTTCTACGAGGATTTGGATAACGAATATCCAGAGTATACAAAAACACAAAAATGCATAAAAGAAAACACAAAATGCGTAAACACATAATCACATAACTGTTTAACTTGATTTTAGATTTGTTATCATTTTGTTAATTTGTTCTGTTAACTGTGCACATGTATTCAAAGCACACCAGGTATCCAATCAGTGGATTTTGATTGGTGCTTTAAATATTTCTAAGAATCTAACTATAAAGATAGAAAGATCTTTTAAAGGGAAAATTCGATTTCGATTATAAGGAATCGAAATGTTCAAATTAAGGTACACAAGGAGTCCAATTAAGGACTCTGATTTGAATGATAATCATCCACAAGGGTCTAATTTTGAAGATAAAAAGATCCTATATTGATTTTAGAAGTTGAAGATGTTTTGAAACCGTGCACTGGATGTGCTTAAGTCAAAACATGAAGTAAAAATGCTTATGAAGTTGAGATGCTAGATACGTCAAGGCGACATATGAAGCAGAATTTGGAGGTTAAGTCAATGTATGAGAAAAAAATATTTTTGAAAATTATGCATGGAGTTCAAAAAAATGTGTTCAATGTTTTTGAAACCTTATATATAATACCTTTGAAATCATAAAGTAGGTGTATTAGGTAGGTATATACAAAAAAAATTGTTTTAAAATCATGCGAGATGAATTTTGAAATTATGTATAAGGTTTTTGAAAACATGAATGATGCTTTTCGAAATCATGCACTTGATAAGAAGATGTACTGTGTTAATATTATTTTCAGACTATATGAAACATTTTGAAATTATGAAGGTTGTTTTTTTTTTTTTGAAAAATAGCCAATGTTTTTGAAATCATGAATTTGATATGTTAAGTAAATACACTATATTAAGAACGTTTTCGAACTATATATAAAATGTTTTTGAAATCATGAAGGTTGTTTTTGAAACACTCATACTATGTATGTTGAAAAATCAAAACGTAATGGGTATGAGATTTGAAAATACCCTTAGTTATCTAACCAAGGATTCAAAGGCACAGATGTGCAGAAGCATGATTACTCATAATGTCACTTTATTTTCTGTACTTCGTATCTTAGAATGAAACGAGTACTTAGAATTTTCTATGGGAATCATGAGTAAACACAAGAATGGGAAATATTCACAAGAGTAGTTTGTAAGGAACATAGTTCCTTAATGTAGGTATTATAGGGAAATGCCATACACACATGTAACTACACTTGTATATCAGAATTTGTGATCAACGGTTTATTTATAAACAAAACAGATTGTTTCACATTACAAGAAAACAGAAGAAACAAAAGCATAAGACAACAACATCCTCAAATCAGCCAACTGCTCATCCGTGGGTTGGATTTGGCTTAGCAAGCTTTGGGCAATCCCTTCGGAAATGGCCCATCTCGCCGCAGTTGTAGCAAGACCCCGGCGAGAAGCGAGCTTGAGCAGGATTGCCGCCAGCTTGATTCGGTACAACTGCACCCTTGTGCAACCAATGTAGCCTTCATCATCATGCTAGTGTGAGGTGCCGCAAATGCCAGATTTGTGGACTTATAGGTCATACAACAAGGGTTTTCCCAACTGCAGCTTCCATTGTATGGCTTCCTAGCAGGGGGTTGAGCTGGTTGGTTGGGGATGGCTTGACCATTGTGAGCGACCACGGCGAAGTTCTGAGAAGCCTTTCGCTTCTTTGACTTCTTAGGGGATCCAGTCTGTTCATCCATGGTCTTTGATTCCTTGATTGGTTTCTTGGCTGGTGGTGCTGGCTTAACTTCTCCTTCCTTTGGTGGCTCTTGAGTGGCTTCATTGTTGAGACGAGACATGGCAATGCCTAATTCAACAGTCTTCAGGACCACTTCGCCTAATCGCTGGGCAAATTCGGCAGTCTGTTCGGATATATGCGCATCGTTGCGATGAAGAGACATTCTGGAGGAAATGAAGGATATAGGAGGAAATAAATGAAGTGTTATCGGTAGATAAAACAAAATGACAACGCATAGAAATTGCGATCATTTGTTTGTTACCTAAGGCAAACAAATGAGACGGTGACTAATCAAAGTAAGCGGGCCATATTTAATGTATCACGAAGACATGCTTTAGCCTATAAGTGGACACTCACCCCAAGAGTTCCCAGGTAAGAGTGACTGGTCCGATACTGCGGATTTGTACAAACACTCTAGCCTTAGACAGAAAACTCAGAGTACAGGTATTCACCCTTCCAGTTTGCCCTTGTTCACATTAAAAGTCCCAAACTTTGACGAGATTTTGAAAACTTTGAAGGTTCAAAACCTTACAATAAATCATCCTAGAACAGATGATTGCTTTTCAAAGCGGTTTTGAAATTTGTGTTCTTGTTGCGGTTGTCGCCTAAGAATAGGTGACGGTATTGTTTTATGACTAAACGCAAGTAAACTCGCGTTAGGGTCCTAGGAGGGTTATAGACTAGGTCAGAGCATTACTAATAACCTAATTCCCTATTACCATGAGCTCTGATACCAACTTTTCTGTCACACCCGACCACGTAAAACAACAAAACGTGGCGGAAACGTCGGGGAGTGTTGTAACAGAATCATTGTTTCATAACACATGGAAATTGAAATATTGTTTTATTAATTAAAAGAGTTACAATGTCTTGACAATCAAAGAAATATAACATAAATAACTAGTCTTGCATCTTTTATTGTCACTAAGGCCCAAGGCCGTGTAAGTGTATCTTGATAAATCCTATGCATCATATCCTGAAACACATGTGAAAATAGGTACGTCAGCATAAAAATGCCTGTGAGATACATAGGTTTTGTGAAAATAGAATTCATGACTCATGTTTAAGAAAATGTTTAGTCATGAACCTTGTAATTTGCTTTGTCTTGTAAATCATTTGAAAAGTGATAAATAAACCAAATGATATATATGTATAAAAGAATAATACATGGTTAAGTAAATAACCAAGTAAAATGAGTTTGTATTAGATAAGTTGTTTGTAAAACAATGTATTGTGAAAAGTATGTTATTTGTATAAAATGTTATATGTCTAAATCGAAATGATTCAAATAACGCTACAATATGTAATACCATACAAGCACTTATATATAGGAAGTACCAGCGGCGTATCCACCATGCTTGTATCATATTACACACGCCTCGTTACTTAAATCACTTACTCAAACCAAAACACCAAGGTAAAATGTTTATATATAATCAAATGTCAAAATGTTTGTGTGAAAACCATGTCTAATGTCTATGTCTAATGTAAATCATGAATTATGTAAATCAATGTCAAAATGTTTATGTGTAATGTAAATCATGAGTTGTGTATATCAATGTCAAAATGTTTATGTCTAATATAACTCATGAGTTGTGTATATCAATGTCAAAATGTTTATGTCTAATATAAACCATGTAATGTGTATCCAAAATATCAAGTATGGTAAGTGAAATATATCAACTAAACCATATGTAAAATGCACAAAAACAAGGTATTGAAGTAAAACATGGTTTAAATCAAAGTTATGTTTTGTGTAACAAATGCATGCTATACTGATATAAACATCTATGCGGTATTGTGAAAATGCATACATCCAAGCCTTGTGACTGTTGTGATAGACCCCTAAACGAATTTAAAGGTCTATCTGTGTTATGTTTATCGAATTCGGTCAATCCTTCCACCCAAACAAAGCTAGGGTTCAGGAACGAGAGTTGTCAATTCCTATGGTACCATTACCTACTAACGAGCGGCGTAGCTAATGTTAATGAATGTATATTGTCCCATTTGAACAAACCAAATGTCATACCAAAATGTAAGCATGTGATGAATAACAAATGTACTAAGTATGCACACAATGGGCATGCGTAGCATAAAATGTAATGTAAAACAATGTACTAAGTATGCACACAATGGGCATACATAGCATAACATGTAATGTAAAACGATGTACTAAGTATGCACACAATGGACATACATAGCATAACATGTAATGTAAAACGATGTACTAAGTATGCACACAATGGGTATACAATGCATAAATTGTAATGTAAAACAATGTACTAAGTATGCACACAATGGACATACATAGCATAACATGTAATGTAAAACAATGTACTAAGTATGCACACAATGGGATGTACTAAGTATGCACACAATGGGCATACATAGCATAAAATGTAATGTAAAACAATGTACTAAGTATGCACACAATGGACATACATAGCATAAAATGTAATGTAAAACGATGTACTAAGTATGCACACAATGGACATACATAGCATAATCACAATGAAATCATGTACTATAAGTGTACTATTGAACATAACAAGCATATGATATGAAAACATGGAAAGCATGAAAGTAACAAGTAGGCACATGTGTTTCACCCCAAAACAGTTTGAAAATGGTAAAAGAGGGGTCTATGTACTCAATTGAGATTGCTTAGAAGTCCTAGAATAACCACCAAGCGAAGCTAGAAGATCACGGAATCAAACGGTACCTAATATAGGTAACTATGTTAATATACCGGACCTATACCGGATGATCGGATAGAATGAGGGCTCGTAAACCAAATCAGTATGGGGACTCATGTAATATGGTTTTAACAAAGCCTACATACTACAATGAAACCTAACCTAAGTGCTTACGACCCATTACGACCCGTTTAGGTAGCTTATGCTACTTTAACGCGTCGTTCGCGTAAAACGCGTTCGGAACGCCTAACTAGCCCTATGATAAGTAAAATATGCCTTAACATGTCTAATATTGTTGCCAAATCAGTTTAGATACCAAAAGTTATGTTACATATGCTTAAAATGAATTTTGGTGTTCAAAGGGCATTTTGGTAATTTACCAAAGGCATATATACTACCTATCATACAACTATTCAAATGATGTAACCATAAGGTATAACCTCGGAAGGTTATTCCCTATACAACTATGGTCACCTAATGTGTTTGGTCGGATCCTAATGATCGACCAAACGGGTCGGGTTCGAAAGTATAAGCGATTGTTTAGATCGCTTACCTTACGACCCTATATAAGCACTAAACTAAAAGTGACGAGCTAAGCATGTTAAAACATGCTTAACTAAGTTTAGAAAACAGGTTTGGTATCAAAACAAATGGTTTTGATACCCAGGAGTAGTTTGGTTACAAAATACGCGTAAATGCGCATTTTGGCCGAAACTACGACTCGTCACTGAGCCTAGATAACGTGGTAATCAGTAGGTATAGTCACAAGAGACTATAACCATCGTGATTACGCTCACGTTATGAAGTTCAACCGAACTTCGTGTTGACCATAAACTGGTCAACGCAGAAAGTCAAACATAGTTTGACTTTCAGACTCGAAAAACGATAAAAGAATGAAGGAACACTTACAAAGGCTCCCCGCTAGTAAATCTTGATCGAATAGCTCAGGTATGAAGTAATGGCTTCAACTTAGAGCTTTTAGTTCAGATTTTGTGGGTTTTGCAAGGAAGGGGGGTTGGGTATTTATAGGATTTCTCGAACCGTTAAGATTGTTTCTTGAAAACCGTGATATAATCTCACCCTTACACTTGTTGGAATGTTATGGAACTTCAATTGGCCCCCCATTATCAGGTATCAACATGTGGCATTAGGTGTAAGAGTGCTTAACAGCTGTAACCAGCTGTTAACCACTTTCTATGGTTCTGAGGACTCCTTACGAACCGTAACGGTGATGGCTTACGGTCTGTAAGCCAGCAACTTTGGCAGATTGACAGTTTTAGTCCCTGTTTGTGTTTTGAGCTATTTCCGACATGTTTAAGGCCCGTTAACCCCATTTCAAAGCTCTAAAATGAAGTTAAAGTATAGGGAACTTAAAATGTTCTCACAAATATCTCGGGTGTCGGTTCGTTTGTCAGTACGATCGCGATGTTCGGTTAATTACGACGGAAGTCGTAACGAACGCAAAAACGATCTAAAATGCGCGACGAATGGAATTTTGACAAGACAAACACTAAAGCATAATATTATAATGCTTACATAATTTTTTGGATGTCCGGATGTGTTCAGAACGTAAGATATGAGCGAAAGTGTAAACTTGTGCACTTTTTGACACTTTTAGTCCCTGAATGACCCAAAAGTTTATTTTAGCACACCGAACCCCTCAAAGCCAATTTCTAAGCTATGTATTGGATATTTATGGTATGTTTAACTCATGGTCATGTTCTGGAATGTCTGTTACAGTTCAAATCGGCATACTTTCGCAGTTTGTCGAATTTAGTCCCTGTAAGCGATTAAACTTGATTTTGTCATACCAAAGCCTTCAAAACTTTTTTCTAAGTTATGTAAAGGTTATTTAAGGTATGTGAAGCCTATTTCACTATTCCGGAGTGTTCGTTGCATTAAACTGGTTATATTGACGCATCAGTGCGCGTATAAGCTTCCAGAAAGCGATTTAGAGCCCGAAATCGAACAAGAATTGATATGTGCAAATGATACACATATTTGTACAAATACCAAGTATGAAATACAATATTTCATTGGTTTGGTATTTGTTTGATGGTCGCAGTGACCCAGGTGTCACAGTGCGTATAGCCAGAAGATTTATGTTACTAACCGGAGAGGCAGTTTCAGCATTCTTGTAGTATCTGTGATTTATAGGTTGGGTAACCGGTGGATACCTGAAATGAGTGCAAGAAGAAGAGAGAACGATTTTATGAGATTTGATTCTTTCGAGAGCCCATCTCGAGTTGAATTAATCATGTGAGAACTCGGAATACTTCAGGTTTGGAGTAATGTATATGTAAATATACGTATGATAAACCCGAAATGGTGGAACTTTGTATTGAATCTTCTTGATTAAGAGCTTGTGAATGTTGGGCCCTGGAAAGGGTGGAAAGCGTTGAGACGTGAGTTTAGGAATCGAGGATGTATATAATATAGGTCTACGAGGATTCTTCGTAAAAATCCAAGTTTCTCGCAGAAACTTTAAGACTATATTCATTAGATTCGTTTTTGTTATTTTTATTTAGTGCGAAAACAAAACCTGTAGAGTAAAAATTTCGGGGATGAAATTTCCTAAACAGGGGGATACTGTGACACCCGGCTTTTCAGGCCGTACCATACAATTGTAACACGTGTTGTGAATAGGTAACTGGGCTGTAATTGACTGGTTAAGATGTTTATGTGTGAAATTTAATGTGTTGGTAAAATTAAACTTTGATACAAATTATGTTGGCAACGGTAAGATAAATGCTTATCGCGTAACCATTAAAATGCGAAACGAACGTCGGTGACCATCCGAACAGTGTTAAGATCCTAAAAATAATCTGTTATGATTAGAATAAAAATTTTATTCATATCCGTGTGGAAAAATAATTTAAAACACTAAGAAACTCTATTTTTCGAGTTTGAGCGCGTACCGCGCTATGCAGCGCGTATACCGACAAAATACTGTCAACACAGCCTGTCAAGGCAACTGATAATCATTTCAATAATATTTTGGTGAGTTTATTTTTATAGAGTGTTAAAAATAATTTAAAACGCACTAAAACGGGTTTAAAACGCTAGATAAAATACTCGGTATCCAGTAAAATACCTGTTTTGGCACCTAAGCTATACATACATGCATATAAAAGTGTGTGTATGTGTGAGAGTTGTGAGGTGGCGGCTGCTTAGAGGGGTTCTCCTTCTCTCTCTAGACACTTGTGGGGATGGGAAACATACAAGTGATGATTAATCCCCTAAAAGCTTCCATAATCTTTCAAAAACCCAAGAAACACTTCACCATTTCATTCTCACTCTCTCTCTTATACATCTCGGCCGAACACCCCTCTAACACCCACATTCAAAATTTTTAAACCATTTCCATGAAGAATCAAGAGCTTTCCAAGATGATTTAAAGCTAAAAAGGGTGTTTGGAAGTGATTTCATGCAAGAACAACCTTCATATCATCATCTATTCTCAAAAACCCATCCAAAAATCTTGAAGGTATAAACTTGTTTTTAAATCATGTTCTTGATTCATAGTGATGATGGAGATGTTAGATGGTTTCTCTTGAACATGGAATAAATCACAAAACTTGTATTTTAACAAAGAATGAGATTTAAATCAAAGAAAAGTGAGTGTGTGTATATATATGTATATATGGCCGAATGTTTATGAGTGTGTGTGTATCTTGTTGTGTTTTGATTTTGTTAAATGATTCTTACTTGATTTGATTTTGAAAGATGGTTACATGCATGTGTTGTAAAGGTGTCATAAAAGAAAGTTCTCAAAAAGGTTCCATGATTTGAAATAGATGTGTTAAAAAGTAAAGTTTTGGAACTTTATACATGTATGTATATGTGTGTGTGTCATATATGTATATATATATATATATATATATATATGTGTGTGTGTGTGTGTGTGTGTGTGTGTGTGTGTAAATGCATACACAAAATTTTGTCATATGTAAATAAAAGAAGGAATGTTTGCATTTATGTGAAAATGATTTAATAATGATGAAATGAATATGTTTTGATTTAGAAGAACACGGCATAAATATGGTATTTGATGCATTTAAGGTCATGTTGAATGAAAACGTTAAGATATGGTTATACTAGAGGCACTAACTTGATCATGCATGTAGATAAATGTTTATAAAAAGGTAATTTGAGTATGATTTAATAAAAATCAGTTTTGGACAGATTATAAACACTAAAATAAATTTATTTTAAAGTGTTTAGTGACATATAACTTTGTCATAATTTTTGCTAGCTTTGCATGTTGTACTCGGTGCATTAAAGGTTGTAAAATACGTGAAATCGCATGATTTATGTGACTTAAATAAAAAACTACACTAATCAGATTATAAACACTATTTAAATCAGTAAATAACATGTATTATGTTAAAATATCAAATCGTTTCGAGCTGGGATGGTTATAGTAACGTTTAACGCAAAACTATGCGTTAAAACGGTCAAAAATCAGCTTTTCGGGTGATTTTTGTAAAACTGATTTAGATCAGTAAATAAACTGATGTTTTTAGTTTAAAAATAAGTATTTAAACTAATTTTAAGTTTACTTGGTGTTTGGTTGGTCATACGTGACTTCCGACGCCGGAAAACGTTACCGAATTGCTAAAATACGCAGTTTTTTCAATGTACACTAGTGTGGGTAAAATTTTGGGTAAACTTTATGTGGAAAAATGTGTTAAGTGATTTAAACATAAGAATATGAAAACATGTTAAGTTTTCAACATATTGTTAGAAATCTAGCTTACGCATGAATGCTTGTATGTTTTGTGCGGTAGAAACGGTGAAAATCGCGTTAAAAGTGTAACTTGTTTGTCGAGCATAAAATTTGCTACTTATAAGATGTTTTATGTATATTTACTTTAAAAATGACAAAATAGATAAGTTAACAAGGTTTCGCGTGTCTCGGTGTTAAATTATATGAATATATATATATATGTATATATATATATATATTCCAACACGCAAACCGTAGATATATTGCGTACAAACGGGAGAGTTAACGGATTTACACGATAATGGTCACCACTAAAATCGTTGAAGTCGTAAAATCATAAATATATATATATATATATATATATATATTAAAGTTCCAACATAATCCAAAAATAACAACTTTTCGAGGTAATCTCAAAGTTATGTGATAATTCTAAGAAACGGAGAAAGTTAGTATTTTTGTGTCATGTATATTGATTTAGAATCGTTCCTACATATAATAGGACCCAAAGGTGAGTGTCACTAAACCCCTCTGTTACTGCTTTATATATATTTTGGGGGTAGAACACGCCAATAAAAAGGGTTTAATAATGTTTTTGGATTAAAACATACCTTTTAATATAAAATATATATTTTCGTTGAAAATATATGAGGTTTGATAAATCATACGTTTCAAGATAAAACGTTTTTGATGAATGAATGTTTGGAAGAAATTTGGATGGTACGGTGTTTCCAAGGAGAAACAGACCGTAAAGTTGGGACGGATGCCAGCCTGGTCTCAAGGGAGGGGATCAGGGGATTCGTACAACATCGTGTATTAAATTGTCATATTAGTAGGATATATATATTGTACGTGAGGCCGGCATCATATTGTTCTTTGAGAGAACCCTACGCCCATGAGGTCGTTTAATCATTTAATTATTGTACGCGAGGAATTGTTGGTAGATCTATCGGGTTGACAACCCCGTCGTGACCGGTCGCCCCGTGTCAAGTCAAACGATGAATTGATATTCTGTTTATTGTCTAGCATTGATTATCCCTGCATGGTTAATATATAGTTCGTATCGTCTAGCTAACATACGAGTCTGAAAATTGACGCAATAATTTAATATACAAAACCTGGGTAGTAACTATATTGTCGGGTTCTTGAACTGCGATGGAAGGCCCATGGATTTTATTAAGGAAGTAAAATGGACTTTCTAAAATTATATGGATGTTTTCAAATAAACACCTAAACAGAAAGTTTTCCTTGGAATAAAATTTTTTGTAAGTGAATATGTGAACTCACCTTCCTTTGTGTTGGCACTTGATTTTTAACGTGTTCTACAGGTACTTGAGTTCGGCTTTGGGAATCATGGCGTATCTTGTGTTTGAATGATGCATGTTGATTGCTTGAAATTGTTGGACAACTTTTAAACTTTCTGGGACGTGTGTAATAAGATCCGTGAGGATCAAAGACAACTTAACTATGTAGTCATGTCGTCAAACGTAATGTTTAAATAACTTATGTTTAAAATAAATTAAAATGTCCAACAATTAAATGCATCGATCGATAAGATATAAATGGGCACCAACTTCCGTCACCACTATGTTTTATATTCCGCTGCGATGTTTTTGGGGTATGACAACCATTGCCCACAATCGGCTGTGTATAGGATTCATGAAGACCTCATACGTCTTTGACAAAAGGGAGAGTCAATTGATGGAATCACCAACACCTTTCTTGACAAACTGAAGTTTTGTCAAGATTTTGTGAAAAAGGGAGAAAGAAGATCAACCGTTACCATGACATGTTGAGAGCTGAATTTAGGGAGTTCATCGCTCCCTTGAAGTGTGAAACGTTGAATGTGTCACACCCGCTCATAGTGGAAGCGTGAGGTGTGATCTGTATGGTTTTCATTGCATAAATATCGAAGTACGTGAACATACTATATGAATAAAACATACTCCATTGCCATTATATAATTGTTTCAAAAGATCACGACATAAGTTTAGCATGTCGGTTACAAACCATTAACATGAAAAGTAAAGTGTCATTGTTTAATACATTAAAATGAAAGTAAACTACAAAGGTTTAGACCATTATATTTCCGCAAAGAGGCGGTATATAACAGGCAAACTATCCAAAAGATGGCATGGAGTTCTGATACTTGTTATCTTGTTTGAGAATCCCGTCATGGTCCATTAATTCCCTAAAATACATGTTAAGTTTGGAAAACATCAACAAAAGTTGGCGAATTCATACAATTTAGTTGTAAAAGATGTATTTAAAATGTAAGTTGCCGTATGTAAAGTGTCAACGAAATCGTTGATCATTAATGTTTTGCAAAAACATTAATTTGTGTGACGAAAAAGGAAGCAATCCAAACCTAGACGATTTTGTGTTGACTACTATCGACTTAGACACAAACACACTCTTCTGTATGGGTCCACGACCAAGAGTGGGGCTTGCCAAAACCCATTAGATCTAACCCTATGTACCTAGGTCCAAACTGGATTAATGGTGCTTAGATGTATAACCCTATTCGCACATGATCTAAGGTGTTTCATTCCATGACTATAGCATATGATTGAACATATATTTTCCTCGATAGTTGTAAAGTTGTAAAACATTTAAAATGAATAGGGGACATGAACTCACGTAATTGCGTCCGTGAATTGTAGATAACTGTGATCTCACGTGCGGTCGTCCTGAATAGTGTCACAACCTACAAACGTTCCTATATTTGTTAGACACTTCGGTCTTTGTAATGACTCGAGTACAAGTCTTTTATCTTGAATATGTGTTAAGACTTGATGTCTTTCTTATTCGTTGAACTGTGTCTTAGATGTATTAATTGATAACTGTTTAGTGTATATATTTTGCCAAAACTATATATTCTTGTATCTAGTGAGTTTTATCGTAGTTATATGAATGTGTTTTAACCAAGTGTTAGGTGATGTGAATGTGTATGTCGTTGTACATATAGGAATACGTATGTCCGCATTGTTCATTATATGTGATCTTGTATTCTTAGAATATATATACTTATATATTCTAAGATATATTTCATAAAAATATTTAATCTTTACTTGGTTAAAAGGTATAGAAAATATCTTAAAAATAATCTATTTTTAAGATTAGTTCTAAAAATATAATTTTAGTCTTTTACTAAAACAATATATTTTAGATGGTAAGAAATATATATGTATGTTTATATATTTAAAAAAAGCCTTTTTAATATAAACCATAAGTAATATATTTTGTATACCTGTAGAAAGTATATGGTTACTTATTCGGTTTAGAAAACGTAGTTTACCAAGTCGTCGATATTACATATTATATTCCGATATATGTATATAGTCCATTTATTTGTTCGTAAGTCCGATTTGTCCATAATTTGTGTCCGAACGCTCAGATTGTCCGTAACTTGTTTTTAAGGATATGTAGTCTTGTAAGACTTTAGTTGCAATGTGTCTTGTGTTTATTCGTATCATTGTATTCAAGTTCCTAGTTTTCATATTATAACTAATACAATCAAATAACACATAGCACATAAGTTGTTAGGATAACTAAATATATATTTTCTCAAAAATATATATTTATATCTAGTTTTGCTTTTATAAAAACTATTCTTTCAAATCTTTTTATTCCAGTAAAGATTTTGTTAAAAATGATAGTTTTTATAACATATGATTTTTAAGAAAAATGGCCATATTTCCTTTGAAATATAGGGTAAGGATCAAATAGCAAGTTTATTTTGGCTAAGAAGGATATGAAGCAATAGGATTATGACATGTGGCAAAATTTAAAATAAAGAGGAAGGGTATTTTAGTCAATCATATCCTTTCTTCTTCCTTCTTCTCCCCAGTAACTTCAAAACCCACCATTTTCAAAACCCACCATCTTCAACCATTTCTTCACTTTCTATCTTAATAATCACTACATTATAGTGTGATTTTCATCACCAATCAATGATTCAAACACCCGATCAACGTGTTCTTCAGCTTTTTTGAAGAAACCCAGTTGAATTTCATATAAAATCTCGTTTTTCCCTGTGATTTCACTCGATTCGTTCGATTCGATCACTGATAAGTGTTTCTAACATTCAAATTTCGTCAATCGGTGAAGAAATCTGAAGAAACCGGCTTCGATCTATGTAAGATTTTTTTGAATTGCATTTTTACGATCTGGGTTTTTGAATTGAGTCATTGCGTTTTACGATATTGACAGGGGTCCGGGGGCAGCGCCTCTGGTAGCAGGGTCCAAGGGGCGGAAGCCCCTGGCGGGGTCCAAAGGGCAGAGCCCCTGGCTAGGGTTGAGCTCATTTCGAAATTTTTTTTTGATTAAACTGATTTAATAAAAATGCATCAGAAAATTTAATTTTCCAGAAATTGACTCATTTCGAAGTCATTAATTCGTAGACAGTTTTTTATTTGCTACTCTCTGGTTCAGACAATTCACAGACAGTTTTATGTGTCCATTGCGTTTTAGAAATAAGAGCGTTTTATGTGTTTTCTGTCCATTGCGTTTTAGAAATAATAGAGTTTTATGTGTTTTCTGGCCAATGCGTTTTAGAAAAACATATTTTTGAAGTGTTTTTAATTCATTGCGTTTTAGGTAAACACATTTTTATGTGTTTTCAGTCCATTGCGTTTTAGAAAATACACTTTCTTTTGTGTTTTTAGGCCATTGCGTTTTAGAAATAAGACATTTTTATGTGTGTTTTTTGGCTATTGCGTTTTAGATAAACACATTTTTGAAGTGTTTTTAGTCATTGCATTTTAGGTAAAACACATTTTAAGGTGTTTTCGGTCCATTGCATTTTAGAAAAAAGACATTTTTAAGTGTTTTCTGGCCATTGCGTTTTAAAAATAAGACATTTTTTTGTGTTTTGGTGCATTGTGTTTTAGGTAAAACACATTTTTATGTGTTTTCAGTCCATTGCGTTTTAGAAATAAGACATTTCTTTGTGTTTTCTGGCCATTTCGTTTTACAAATAAGACATTTCTTTGTATTTTGTGCATTGACTTTTAGAAAAATGCCGTTTTTAGGTTTTTTTTTTCCATTGCGTTTTACGCAACTGGGTTTTCGAATTTTTTTTTAAATATAGCGATAGTATACTCGTTTTAAAGATAAAAAAAAAACGCTCGTTTTTTGGTGCAATTTTTATAAAAAAATAATGTCGTATGAAATAGTTATTAACGTTTAAAAAATGGGGGGGGGGATTGGAGGAGAGAGAAACTATTGTCGTGGATTGACTAGAATGCCCCTAAACAAACTCACACGCCTATTTTCTTCCCTTCAATTTCCCTCATTTAATCTTAGCCCTTGATTAAATAAATGGATGGTCAAGATTACTTCCTAGCCTTCTTAGCCAAATAAACTTCCTATTATATCCTAACCCTTGAAATATATTCTTCGCCATGTTTAATAAAACATATCTATTTCTTTTTAAAATCACCAACAATCTTCGCATAATATTTTTAACAAAAACATATGAGATTTATATCATAATCTTAACAATATGAAATCATAAACATGTAGGGTTTTGGTATGATCATTACATATGTTTACTAGTTCAAAAACCATGCTTTACTACTAGTTTTATTAAACTTTTTTATAAAAACCCATCTTGTATGTTTCTTTTTATAACTTTGTAAAAGTATTATTTCTAGTGAAAAACCTTATATACTTTAACAACATCAAAGATCATGATCATCCATTAAACATTTTGTTTAACAAAAACCCTTTTAACATCTTCATGCATACTTGTTAGATGATGTTTTTAAACATCATCTAACAAGTTATTCATATGATACTCATCAATACTAGATCAAATATGCAAGAAATAAGCTTTAAATCACAACATAATCAATCTTATATATCATGATTTTTATTTTGCTTCTTTGTATTTTCATATTATTTTGTATGATTGTTTAGTTATTACATGTTCTTTTAACAACATATACATAAATAAGTATGAAAAAGGAATTTTAGAAGGCTCACTTCTAGCACTTGTGGCTAGGGATGATCTAGATGATGATCAAAGAAAAGAAAAATGTTGATCTTGGTGTTTGAAATCTTTTGAATGGAAGGAAAGGCTAGCTTCAACTTGTTGTTGCTTTAGATCCTCCTAAGTACCATCAAACTCCATCTTGATCATCAAAGAAAGGCTTGAAAATGAAAGTTTTTGGTGGGTGTTCTTGGCTAAATGATGAATATTGAGAAAGTTTCTTAAGTGTGTGAAAGTAAGGTATAAAAATGTGGTAATGAGCTTTGGTGAATCAAGTAACTAGATGTAATAACAATCACCATTTGCATCAACTTGCAACAAGAGGTAAAATAACTAGGATATTTTACCGAGTTGCAAAGAAAACAGGGGTCCCACAAGGGGGTGCGGCCGAGATGGGGGGTGCCCTTGTTGTATGTTGTTTCACTAGTTTAAAATGTTATTTTTTATTAGAAATGATGTTAGGAAGCTTTATATATTCAAGTGTTTAAGTGTTTAAAGGTGTTAAGTGACCATTACTAGACCAAAAAGATCCAAATAATGTTAAATGGTCACTAAAAAAGAATTTCATATCGTTCGGATATTCGTTTGGCGTTGTTTCCGTTAGTCGTTATTTGAACGCTAAGCTTGTGTAATTTGTGTGAATTGATGTGATTCTTGGTTTAGATGATACCCCACGGTATTCTAATATGAATTCTAGGTTAAACGAACCTTTTGTACATTGCATATAACTTACAATGCTGACTTCTGCAGAATTTCTGCGGAAAAGTGTTGAAATTGTGACTTTTAGTGCTTTTTGGGCAATTTTTAGTGTTATCGGATTCGGAAAGGTATAAAAACAAACCCTTACATTCCTAGTTACGGTTTAATGTATATTTGATGTTGGACTTTCGTCTGAGTCTTAAAGTTGTCATTAAGATGGTTTCTTCGGATCCTGCTCTTCGTCAGCATACTAGCCTACTAGGTGCTATTCTAGTTGTTTTGATGCATTGTTTAAACTGTTTCAAATGTAATCAATAAAAATGAATCATATGCATCATAAGTAAGTATTCCATGAGTATTCTAAGTGTATGTCATGAAATATACAGTTCGGATGTTCAAAACGCATAAAAGTGTAGCTAAAAATGAGTAATTTAAGTGTAAGAAAGTTACCGAAAAGTGGCAGTTGTTACATTCTCCCCCTGTTATTGAGAATTTCGTCCAGAAATTCAAGCCGAGTCATCCTTTACAGGAGTCTTCGTGAATAGGTGAGGATATTTTTCCTTGATTTGATCTTGTTCCCAAGTATACTCGGGTCCGTGTCGAGAGTTCCAACGGACTTTTACTAACTTTTAACGACTCCTCCGTGTTTTCTGGATTTTCCAATCCATGACCTCAACAGGTTCTTCAGTGTATTGGAGGTTGTCGTCGATGTGAACTTCATCCACTGGGATGATAACCGTTTCTTGTGTTGGACTCTTTTTAAGATTCGACACATGAAATGTGTCGTGTACACTACTTAGTTCTTCTGGTAACTTTAGTTTGTAGGCAACGGTTCCAATCTTCTCTAGGATTTCAAATGGTCCTACATATCGAGGGTTAAGCTTTCCACTCTTACGAACCTCGCTACGCCCTTCCAAAGTGAGACTTTCAACAAGACTTTGTCTCCGACCTCGAAAGATAATGGCTTCTGTTACTTGTCTGCGTAGCTCTTTTATCGATCATGAGCTGCCTTGATACGGTCTTTGATTTGAAAGATTTTATCCGTAGTCTCGTGGACTAACTCCAGACCAATTTGTTGTTTATCGCCTGCTTCCTCCCAACATAGCGGAGAGCGACACTTCCTGCCGTAGAGAGCTTCAAACGGTGTAACTTGTATACTTGTGTGGTAGCTGTTGTTGTAGGAAAACTTAACCAATGGTAAGTGAGTATCCCAGTTGCCGTCCAAATCCATAACACACGCACGAAGCATATCTTCGAGTGTTTGGATTGTCCGTTCGCTCTGGCCGTCAGTTTGTGGATGAAAGGCCATGCTTAGGTTTAAATGCGATCCAAAGGCCTCTTAAAAAGACTTCCATATTCTTGAAATGAAGTGACCGTCTTGGTCTGAAATGATAGAAATAGGCACTCCATGACGAGCCACTATTTCTTTGAGATAGAGTTTCGCCAGTTTCTCTGTACTATCCTTCTCCCGAATCGGCAAGAAGTGTGCGGACTTTTTCTATCTATCGACAATTACCCATATCATGTCGTGGCCTCTTAAGGTCCTGGGTAACTTCGTAATGAAGTCCATCGATATATGTTCCCATTTCCAAACGGGAATCTTGGGTTGTTGCAGCAAACCCGAGGGTTTCTGATATTCTGCCTTGACCTTCACGCAGGTGAAGCATTTTCCGACATAGGTAGCGATATCCTTTTTGAGGTTAGGCCACCAATAGTACTCCTTTAAGTCTTCGTACATCTTATCTAATCCAGGATGGATCGAGTACTTTGACCTATGAGCTTCCTCAAAAATAAGATCTCGAAGGACTCCAAAGAGTGGAACCCAAATCCTTCCCACAAAGTATAAAGTTCCATCCTCTTTCGGCACTAACTGTTTTTCCATGCCTCGAAGTGATTCGGCTTTAAGATGTTCTTCCTTTAGTGCTTCTTGTTGTGCATCACAGATTTGTGTGAATTGTCATCTCTAATGCCTGAACTCTCAAAGTTCTAGCTCGTTCCTTGCGGCTCAAGGCGTCCGCTACGACGTTCGCCTTACCCGGATGGTACTTAATTTCACAATCGTAGTCGTTCAGTAATTCAATCCAACGTTGCTGACGCATATTTAGTTCTTTGATTGAATATGTGCTGAAGACTCTTATGATCCGTGAAAATCGCACACTGAGTACCATATAAGTAATGTCGCCATATTTTCAAAGTGAATACCATCGCGCCTAACTCTAGGTCGTGAGTGGTATAGTTCTTTTCATGAACTTTTAGCTGTCGTGATGCATACACGATAATTTTATCCCGTTGCATAAGTATGCAACCCAATCCTTGATGCGAAGCATCACAGTAAACCACAAAGTCATCGGTACCATCGGGTAGCGATAAGATTGGTGCCTTGCATAACTTATCTTTAAGGAGTTGAAATGACTCTTATTGTTTCTCGCCCCAATCGAATTTCTTGTCATTTTGGGTGAGGGAGGTTAGCGGTTGTGCAATTTTTGAAAAATTCTCGATAAATCTCCGATAATACCCCGCTAATCCCAAGAACTGTCAGACTTCAGTTGGAGTCTTGGGCGCTTCCCAAATTTTAATTGCTTCGATCTTCGAGGGGTCTACTTGAATGCCTTTCTCGTTCACTATATGCCCGAGAAATTGTACTTCACGAATCCAAAACTCGCATTTGGAAAATTTCGCGTATAGTTTCTCCTTCTTGAGTAATTTTATGATGGTTCTCAAATGTTGTTCATGCTTGTCTGTTGATCCTGAGTATATCAAAATGTCGTCAATGAACACTATGACGAATTTGTCGAGATACGGCTTGCACACGCGATTCATCAAATCCATGAAGACCACTGGTGCGTTCATTAAACCAAAAGGCATAACCAGAAACTCGTAATGACTAGAACAAGTTTCTAAAAGCCGTTTTCGGTATGCTTTTCTCTTGTATCCATAACTGGTGATACCCCGATCGTAAGTCTATCTTGGAGTAGAAGCTTGAACCTTGCAGTTGGTCAAATAAGTCATCAATCCTCGGTAGTGGATACCGATTCTTGATGGTGAGTTTGTTCAACTCTCTGTAGTCGATGCACATTCTGAATGTTATGTCCTTCTTCTTTATAAACAAGACTGGAGCTCCCCAAGGTGAGAAGCTTGGTCTAATGAATCCTTTATCTAACAACTCTTGAAGTTGTGTGGATAATTCCTGCATTTCAGAAGGTGCTAATTGATATGGAGATCTGGCTACAGGTGTAGCTCCCGGCACCAAGTCGATGTGAAACTCGACTTGTCGATATGGTGGTAGTCCCGGCAAGTCATCAGGAAAGACTTCAGGAAAGTCTTTTATCACAGGAATGTCTGTCAGTTGCGGCCCCTCGGCCTTCTTATCGACAACATGCGACAGGAATACAATACCACCCTTCCGTAACCACTTCTGTGCCTTCATGCAATTGATAATCCGCATCAGTGTGTCGCGCTTCTTTCCATGTATAACAAGTGTCTCTCCGTTTGGTAGTGATAGGCGTATGATCTTCCATGAAAAATGACTTCGGCTTGCTTATTGGATAACCAATCCATGCCAATCACGACGTCGAAACTACCCAACTCAACGGGTAAGATATTCATACTGAATCTTCGCTCGCCAAGTTCTAAGGAACATCCCTTAGCAACTTCCCCTCGACAAGTTTACAGTTTGCCAATTATATAGAGTAAGGAACATCTAACTTACTTGTTTCTTTTCCAGAATATTTTTAAAGTCCATAGAAATAAAGCTAAAATCGGCACCGGTATCAAACAATATGGATGCAAAATGATTGTTGATGAGAAACGTACCCGTGACCACGTTATGGTCTTGGTGCTCTTCCTTCGCTCCGATCACAAAGACTCTGCCATGAGCTGGGTTTTCCTTAGGGCAGTCTTTCTTGAAGTGATCTTTGCTTCCGCATCCAAAGCATCCTTGACCACGTCCATTTCCGTTCCCGTTCTTCTTACCATTTACACTTCCCGTTCTAGTATTGGTTCCCATTCCCCAACACGCTTCAGCACGGTGGCCATTATTGCCACACTTATCACACTTGACAACCCGACAATTTCCCAAGTGATGGTATTTGCATCGCTCACACTTGGGTAAAGTACCAGCATACTTCTTAGGACCAGTGTCGTTTGTGGCTGCAAACGCTCTTGCATCCTTTAGTGGGTTATTCTGTCTCCTGTTGTTGTTATTGTTGTTGGGGTTATTGTTGTTGTGGTTGTGGTTGTTGTTGTTACTGTTGTTCCCACGAGTTCCTTTCTTGAAGTTCGAGTACTTCCTCTTCCCACTGTTGGAGGACTCGACATTAGTTTCCTTCTTCTCATCACCTTTCATAGAAAACTTGTTCATCCTAACCCCGTCTTCAGTGAGACTCACTGAAAGAGTCACAGCCTGAGTAATAGTCACGGGTTCAGCTGCAGTAACTAGACTTCGACTCTCAGGAGAAAGTTCCCAGATCTAGCATTCGATACACTTGTATTCCGGTGATACAAGATAAGGAAACACGCAAGACAGACCGTGAAACCTTTGCATATAACAAGTGATATCGGATCCAATCATGGTAAGGTTCCAAAATTCATTCTCCAAGTTCTGGAGTTCAGCATGCGAACAATATTTATCCCTCGTACGTTCTTTCAGTTCATCCCATGTCAGTGCATAAACAGCATTATCACCCAAACTTTGCACATGTAAGTTCCACCATGTAAGGGCCTCGTTAAGAAACAGGCTAGTGACGAAAGTGACATGCTGATCAGTGGAACATCTGCTCATCCTGATGGTGGAATCCATTTTCTCAGTCCATCGCATGAAAGCCACAGCACCGCCTATGCCGTCGTAGTTCAGAGGCTTGCAGTCCAGAAACTGCTTGAACATTCACCCTGAAATTGGACAAACGGATTATGAATGAGAAAACAGTGAAACGCACGAATAGATTACAAAGGAATTCGATGAGTTTTAATAAAAACAACTAAACATTACCAGACACATTGTTTCCGCCAAAAGTGTCGCCTTGTGCCTGGCCGCCTGATCCTCCAGTGCCACCACTGTTCCCGGCACGCAACGCCTCGTACAATGTTATGACTTCCGATATCCCTTCCTCTATCAGCGCATTCAGTTGTGCCTCAATCGAAGGCATCGGTGGGGTGGGTGGGGGTGGATTACTTGTCCGTGAACGTAGGGCTCTCCTTGGTGGCATGATTCTTCAAAAGGAGAATATGATAAAGATTAGACGTTGATTTGGTTACTAAATATTTTTACTAAGTATAAAAAAATATTTGTAACATTAATAGAAATATCACCAAGAAATATATCATGCGAGTAAATTAATCAACACAAGCAATACGACATGTACATTCAAACCATTCAAATACATATAAAAGATAACACCAAGTTTTTCATATATATCAGTCAACTGGTTACATGATCGTTTGAAAGGAAACAAAATGGACTTAGGCTACATAACCCGGTCATACTAGTCTCATACATAACAAAAGTGGGAAAAATCTTCCTTCAAACTGTGTGATCTGTTGTTTGTCGGTTTCCTCCAAAACTCGGTGAAAGGTTACTATGTGCACAAAAACGGGTAACTATATCCCGTTACAAAAGGTAACCTGCAAGTGAACGTCTATGGTGGAAGGAGGATAGGTGGTGGAGTCAGAAGCACCAAACTGTGAAGGTCAGTAAACTCCTCCTCGAGTTCATGAACTCGACGGATAAGAAAGTCTATCTGCTGCTTGAGCGTTAGTACACGAGCACGTAATTAATGGGTGGAAACTCAGGTGGTGGTGAATGAACTGGTGGGGGTGGAGGTCTAGCCTCAGCAAGCCGCAGCAGCTCATGTAGTCGGCTAAAAAGTATGTCGACCTGAAGCTGTAGAGAGAGAATAAGGTCATCAATAGAGACGCATGGATAGTGAGATGGATGGTACAGGTCAGCAGTAGGCATACCATGTGGTGGAGAGTACGGTGTCACAAGATGCTTGACTGGAACCTACGATGGATAGTAAGGGTCAGTCTCTCCAGATGGGATATGTGTGTGTCCTGAAGGTCCTGCCTCATCTGGGTGACGAGTGGGTAAACTGGTAGGAGTAAAATGCATAAGTCGTACATAACCTGTAGATCCATGTGAAACAGGGGCCTGAATAGGCTCATCAATAGGTGCGTGAACTGGGGCATGTGGTGGAGTAAGACTAGGCAAAGGCGCAGGGATGACAGGCTCAGCTGGCATGATATCATGCCCAAAGTCTAGGTACCTCTATAGGCCAACGACCTGTAGTGCAGATGAAGTAACAGATGCACAAGAGAGAACATTGGTGTCGGTGTCTGAGTTTGAAGAAATGTCCATCACCGAGACCACAGGTGATGCGATGTCTAAAATAACCACGTCAAAAACTTCCCCATCTCCTAAGTCAGCATCCACATGATCCACGGGAATCACTGGAATCACGTCGTCGACATCGTCGAGGTCGACGATAAAAGGTATGGCATCAAGAGGAATGACGTCAAATGGTATGATCTCAACTACATGCTCACCCTCCGGGTGACCCATAATAAATATGTCATTGAGTAGCGGGGGAATAGCTAACACATCATCGTCGATAACGTCGCCTAGTAGTGCGAACAGCTGAAAGTCGTCCAATTCGTAGTCGGATGCAGACTCGCTGTCTGAGGTAATAACCTGAACTTCCGGCAAAACCTCTTCTTCGGATACTATCTCCATTGGATCCACGTCATCGTACACATTGCTACCCTCAGATGATGACATTGTAACTTGGGAAATAAGTTGTTCGACATATGTATTAACAATTTGTTTTCACTTTATATATATACATGAAATGTTTGAATTCACATAAGTTCATTTTAAGTTATCCTAATTGAGTCGTGTGGATAATCTTAAAGTTTTATGTCTACCATTTAGAGACTAAGACACTTAATGTCCTTGCTTGATTTGTATGAGATGAATTCTTGTTGAAAATGGACCATGAAAATGTTTATGCAAATGAAAACTTCATGTTTATATTTAAATGATTTTCGTGAGAGATCCCTAGTGAGTGTAGACTTAGACTCGAGAAAGAATCATGGTTCACTACAATCGATACTCTGATACCAACCTGTCACACCCGCTTATAGCGGAAGTGTGAGGTGTGATCTGTATGGTTTTCATTGCATAAATATTGAAGTACGTGAACATACTATATGAATAAAACATACTCCATTGCCATTGGATAATTGTTTCAAAAGATCGCGACATAAGTTTAGCGTGTCGGTTACAAACCATTAACATGAAAAGTAAAGTGTCATTGTTTAATACATTAAAATGAAAGTAAACTACTAAGGTTTAGACCATTATATTTTCGCAAAGAGGCGGTATATAACAGGAAAACCCTCCAAAAGATGGCATGGAGTTTTGATACTTGTTATCTTGTTTGAGAATCCCGTCACGGTCCACTAATTCCCTGAAATACATGTTAAGTTTGGAAAACATCAACAAAAGTTGGCGAATTCATGCAGTTTAGTTGTAAAAGATGTATTTAAAATGTAAGTTTAGTATGTTAAGTGTCAATGAAATCGTTGATCATTAATGTTTTGCAAGGACATTAATACGTGTGACGAAAAAGGAAGCAATCGAAACCTAGACGATTTTGTGTCGACTACTATCGACTGGGACACAAACCCACTCTTCTGTATGGGTCCGCGACCAAGAGTTGGGCTCATTAAAACCCATTAGATCTAACCCTCTGTACCTAGGTCCCAACTGGATTAATGGTGCTTAGATGTATAACCCTATTCGCACATGATCTAAGGTGTTTCATGTGACATCTGTGTCACTACAACCATCATACGAATACAAAACCAATGAAATATTGTGTTTCATACTTGGGATTTTGTGACACCCCGTTGAAACGTTCTCACCAGCTTGACAGTGGCTGCCTTAACTTTCGGGACGAAAGTTCTTAAAACTTGGGGATAATGTGACACTCTGGATTTTCCCGAACAACCTTCTTGTTTCAGTATTTTGTGTACATATTATTAAATGAAAGTTTGTGATTTATCTTGATGTGCTATGTGTTGATAATGTGTACGTATGATGTATAGTTATGTATATATATGTATAAGTGAGCCGAGACCATGAACCCGACTCGAGACCACTCGGTCTTGAGTGAACAGTTGGGCCGTTTGGGCCGCACCTCCTTGAGCCCACTCGGAAACTCATTAGGGTGCATGGCCCTTGAATGGGTTATAAAACCCCCACATAAGCCGACACCTTCCTATTTTGGACACTCCAACCCTCAAACATTCCCTCACACTCACTCCCACACACACTCTCCCTCTCTCTCTCTTTCACTAAAACCCTAAAACACCACCATAATCCTCCTTCTCCACCTCTCGGATCCAAACGGCAGCGGCAAAGCTCTCGGATCAGCTTGTGTTCTTCACTCGAGGATTATCGGACAACAAACCTACTCACTTCTACACTCAAAATCCTTAGCCGGTTAGTGTTTCTTTGCAAGCACATGATAAAAGTGTTGATTATGTGATAATGTGCATTGTGGCTATTGTTTATGTATGATGAAAGTGTTTGCTTGATCTAATGGATTCTTATTTGTTAATGATACATGCTTGGTTCCACTATCTAAGATGAACATGACTTTTGTAGGATAACATTTTGTTAAGATGTTTTGAATGGCAAAAGAATGATAGTTTAGGATTATTTATGACCATCCGAATTATGTTAGATGTTATAAAACAAATGTTTGTTCGATAATGGTTTGCAAGATGATCTTGATATCTAGATTACGTGTTATGATTCTTGTCCATAAAATGCATGGTTATATAGGATGAACATGTTTGACATAATATGAAAACTTAAAAGATGAACTACTTGAAGATCATGAAAAATATTTGAAAAAAATGCCTGTTTGATCCGTTTTGTTGAGAATTAGACAAGGAAACATGTTAAACATGTTTTGATATCATACCTGTTTTCTAACTTAGTTAAACATGTTTTAACATGTTTAACTCGTCACTTTTAGTCTAGTGCTTGTGTAGGGTCGTAAGATAAGCGGTCTTAAGCATCGCTTAGACTTTCGAACCCAACCCGTTTGGTTGATCATTAGGATCCGACCAAGCATATTTGTGACCATTGTTGTACAGGGAATAACCTTCCGAGGTTATACCTTATGGTCACTTAGTTTAATTAGTTGTATGATAGGTAGTTTATATGCCTTAGGAAAATGACCAAAATGCCCTTTTCACGCATAATTGGTATTTAAGCATATGTAACTTAACTATTGTCACTTAAACTGATTATGCAACATATTTAAACATGTTAGGGCATATAATACTTGTCATAGGACTAGTTAGGCGTCTCGAACGCGCTTTTGCACGAAAGACGCGTTAATGTAGCGTAAGCTACCTTAATGAGTCATAGCGGGCCGAAAGCACTTAGGATAGGTTCCGATTTAGAATGTAGGCTTTGTTAAACCAAATCCCATGAGTTCCAATACTCATTTGGTTTACAAGACCTCATTCTATCCGATCTCTTGATTTAGGTGTCGATTTATTAACTTAGCGATCCGATTACTAGGTGCTATCTGATTTCCATGGTTTACTCGAGCTTTACTAGTTCATTTAATCAAGGATACTTTGCACTTCAATGTGAATACATAGTTCCCCTCTTTTACTATTTTCAACTGTTTTGGGGTGATTCATGTGTGCTAAACGATTTCGAGATTTCTAAACAAATGCTATGGTTTATATTAAACACAACGATTTGAACACAAACAACTGGAACTAGTTGAACTATTTGAACCACTGGAACTATTTGAACCATGGGAACTATTTGAACCGCTTGAACTATTTGAACCATTGGAACTATTCGATTTATGTGAACTACTTGAACTATTTGAACAATTGGAACTATTTGAACTATTAAACGATTGGGTTAACGATTGGGTTATGGTAAGTGGTTAGGTAACGGGGCGGGTGTAATGCGTTAAAAGCATGGTGGATACGCCGCTGGTACTTCCTATATATAAGTGCTTTTAACACATTACATATCGTTGCGTTATCTAGATCACTTGGTCTAATGTTTTCAAAACAAAGTTACACTACAAGTTTTTCCTAACGATATAAAGTATACAAGTTTTATTACGAGAACAATTTATGATTTGGTTTACTTAAACAAATGTTTTGGGTTAAGATTCATGGCAACGAGATTTTATAAACTATAACCACTTAACTTGAGCTAGTTATTCATATTGCAATACCAAACTCTTTTCAAAACAAGGTTTTTTGATAAACGACTCTTGTAGTCAAACGAGGTATTGTAACATGTAAATGAGCCATGAATCCAACACTCACACAAAACCTATGTACTCGCCGGCATTTTTATGCTGACGTATTTTCACATATGTTTCAGGTACTATAGGTTGATGATGTTTGACGGTGATTATGATGCATGCTCACATAGGAACGGACGAGGCCTTAGTGACTCAATAACAATGAAAGACAATTTGTTCATATTTTGCTTTTAATTTCAATACAATGTAATAAACTTAATTCAATAAAACGAAACTTCAATCCATGTGTTGTGAAACAATGATTCTGTTACGACACTCCCCGACGTTTCCGCCGTAGTTTGTTGTTTTAACGCGGTCGGAGTGTGACAGAAAAGTTGGTATCAGAGCTCATGGTTATAGGGAATTAGGTTATTAGTAATGCTTTGACCTAGACTATAAACTTCCTAGGACCCTAACGCGAGTTTACTTGCGTTTAGTCATAAAACAATACCGTTGCCTACCTTTAGGTAACAACCACAACAAGAACACGAATTACGAATCCGAATTGAAAACTAATCATCTCCTCTTAGATGATTTGTTATAAGATTTTGAACCTTCAAAGTTTTCAAAATCTCGTCAATGTTTAGGTCCTATTAATGTCAACACGTGCAATCTGGAAGGGTGGGTGCTTGTATCTCGAGTTTTCTGTCTAAGGCTAGAGTGTTCGTACAAATCCACATAATCGGACAAGTCACTCTTACCTGGGAACTCTTGGGATGAGTGTCCACTTATAGGCTAAAGCATGTCTTCGCGATACATTATAAGGACCTATTTACTTTATTCAGCCATTTCGCGTCGTTTGTTTGTTTGAAATAACAAACAAATGATCGCCTTCCTTATGTTTCGTTGATATTTTCAATACCTCTTTTGTTTATCCAATCGTCAATCTCACTCGTTTCTAATATTTCCTCGTTCTTTTTAGAATATGCCACCTAGACGTGATCCAGAACATGATGCTGCCCTCGCAGCCACAATCGTTCAGCAAATGGTTGTTGTGCTTCCTAACCTCATTACCTAGATAAACCAAGCGAATAACAATAACAACAATAACAATGCTCAGTGTAACTTCAAAACATTCAACTCAGCTAAGCCATCAAAATTTTCTAGGTCTCAAGGAGCAACTGCACTCCTGCAATGGTTCGAGAGTCTAGAAAGCACCTTCAGACATGTTCAGTGTCCAAACAAGTGAAAGGTTGAATTCGCATCTAGTGTCTTTGGGAAACGAGCTTTTACATGGTGGAATGGTGTGATGAGAGATAGGGGTGCCGATGTAGCACTGGCTCAAACCTGGGAAGAAGTTTGTCACACCCCGACCATGACAAAAAACAACAAAACGTGGCAGAAACGTCAGGGAGTGTTGTAACAGAATCATTGTTTCATAACACATGGAAATTGAAATATTGTTTTATTGATTAAAAGAGTTACAATGTCTTGACAATCAAAGAAACATAACATAAATAACTAGTCTTGAATCTTTTATTGTCACTAAGGCCCAAGTCCGCCTATGTGTATCTTGATAAGTCCTATGCATCATCTCCTGAAAACACATGTGAAAATAGGTACGTCAGCATAAAAATGCCTGTGAGATACATAGGTTTTGTGAAAACAGAATTCATGACTTATGTTTGAGAAAATGTTTAGTCATGAACCTTGTAATTTGCTTTGTCTTGTAAATCATTTGAAAAACGATAAGATCAGATGATATGTATAAATAAGAGAATAATGTATGGTTAAATGAATAACCATGTAAAATGAGTTTGTATAAAATAAGTTGTTTGTAAATTAATGTCTTGTGAAAAGTATGTTATTTGTATAAAAAGTTATATGTCCAAATTGAAATGATTTAAATAACGCTACGA
This sequence comes from Helianthus tuberosus, assembly GCA_030545235.1. NCBI lineage: Eukaryota > Viridiplantae > Streptophyta > Magnoliopsida > Asterales > Asteraceae > Helianthus > Helianthus tuberosus. Next base: position 35,767 of record JARYGA010017468.1, read on the forward strand.
TATGTAATACCATACAATCACTTATATATAGGAAGTACCAGCGGCGTATCCACCATGCTTGTATCATATTACACACGCCTCGTTACTTAAATCACTTACTCAAACCAAACCAATCAACGTAGGATGTTTATGTTTAAACCAATTGCCAAATGTATTGAATAATATGTCAAAATGTTTATGTCAAGATGTAAGTCATGTAATGTATAACCAATGTCAATAATGTTTATGTGTCAAATGTAAATCATGTAATGTGTAACCAATGTCAATAATATTTATGTGTCAAATGTAAATCATGTAATGTGTAACCCAAAATGATATGTATGGCTAGTGAAATATATCAACTAAACCATATGCACAAAAACAAAGTATTGAAGTAAAACATGGTTTAAATCAAAGCTATGTTTTGTGGAACAAATGCATGCTATACTGATATAAACATCTATGCGGTATTGTGAGAATGCATACAACCAAGCCTTGAGACTGTGGCGATAAACCCTTAAACAAATTAAAGGTTTATCTAAGTTATGTATATCGAATTCAGTCATTCCTTTCATCCAAACCTACCCAGGATTTCGGAACGGGAGTTGTTAATTCCTATGGTACCACTACCTACTAACGAACGGCGTGATCGGTGTTAATGAATGTATATTGATCCATCAAAACAAACCAAATATCATATCAAAATGTAAGCATGTGATGAATAATAAATGTACTAAGTATGATGAACTTACATAGCATGTGATGTGAAACGAATGTACTAAGTATGATGAACAATGCAACAAATGGACATACATTGCATGTGAACTGTACTAAGTATGCAACAATAGACATACATAGCATGTGACGTGAAACAACTGTACTAAGTATGCAACAATATACATACATAGCATGTGACGTGAAACAACTGTACTAAATATGCACACAATGGGCATACATAGCATAAAATGTAATGTAAAACAATGTACTAAGTATGCACACAATGGTCATACATAGCATAAAATGTAATGAAATCATTTACTATAAATGTACTAATGAACATAGCAAGTATATGATGTGAAAACAGAAAAGCATAAAGTAACAAGTAGGCACATGTGTTCCACCCCAAAACAGTTTGGAAGACAGTAAAAGAGGGGTCTATGTACTCACTTGAGATTGCTTAGTAGTCCTTGAGTAACAACCAAACAATGCTAGAGATCTCGGAATCAAACGGCACCTAATATAGGTAACTATGTTAATAAACCGGACCTATATCGGAAGATCGGATAAAATGAGGGCTCGTAAACCAAATGAGTATGGGAACTCATGTAGTATGGTTTAACAAAGCCTACATACTAAATGAAACCTAACCTAAGTGCTTACGACCCATTACGACCCGTTTAGGTAGCTTATGCTACTTTAACGCGTCGTTCGTGTAAAATGCGTTCGGACCGCCTAACTAGTCCTATGACAAGTAAAATATGCCTTAACATGTTTAATATTGTTGATAAATCAATTTAGAGGTCATAGGTTATGTTACATATGTTTAAAATGAATTTTTGGCATCAAAGGGGTATTTTGGTAATTTACCTAAGGCATATAAACTACCTATCATACAACTACTTAAACGTCGTGACCATAAGGTATAACCTCGGAAGGTTATTTCCTATATACTATGGTCACCTAATGTGTTTGGTCGGATCTTAATGATCGACCAAACGGGTCGGGTTCGAAAGTATAAGCGATTGATTAGATCGCTTACCCTTACGACCCTAGACAAGCACAAAACTAAAAGCGACGAGCTAAGCATGTTAAAACATGCTTAACTAAGTTTAGAAAACAGGTTTGGTATCAAAACAAACGGTTTTGATACCTAAGAGTAGTTTGGTTACAAAATACGTGAGAATGCGCATTTTGGCCGAAACTATGACTCGTCACTAAGCCTAGATAACGTGGTAATCAGTAGGTATAGTCACTAGGGACTATAACCATCGTGATCACGCTCACGTTATGAAGTTCAAACGAACGTCGCGTTGACCATTGACTGGTCAACGCCGAAAGTCAAACATAGTTTGACTTTCGGACTCAAAAAGCAATAAAAGAATGAAGGAACACTTACAAAGGGTCCCCGCAAGCAAATCGTGATCGAATAGCTCAGGTATGAAGCCAAGGCCTCAACTTAGAGCATTTAGATCAGATTTGGTGGGTTTTGAAGTTGGGGGATGTGGGTATTTATAGGATTTCCCGAACCGTTAGGATCGTTTCTTGGAAACCGTGATCGAATCTAAGGCGTACACTTGTTGGAAAGTTGTGGTAGGTTAATTGGCCACTCACCATAAGGAATCAACAGGTGGAAAGGGGTTTGGGAGTGCACGACAGCTGGAAACAGGCTGTTCAGAAGCTTCTGATGTTCTGGAGACTGCTTGCGCACCGTAACACTCATAGTGTTGAGGTGCGCAAGGACCTATTTTGGCAGAATGGCAGATTTGGTCCCTGCTGTGTAATAAGCTCATTTCCGGAACTTTCAAGGCCCGTTAACCCCATTTCAAAGCTCTAAAATGAAGTTAAAGTATAGGGAACTTAAAATGTGTTCAAAAATATCTTGGGTGTCGGTTCATTTGGCCGTACGATCGCGATGTTCGCTTAATTACGACGGAATGCGCATAAGCACGAAAAACGATCCAAATTGCGTGACGAATGGATTTTTCTTATGCCAAACACTAAAACAAAATGTTTTAGTGCTTACATAAATTTTTGGATGTCCGGATGTATTCTGAACGTAAGTTATGCGCGAAAATGCAAACTTGTGCACTTTTTGACGCTTTTAGTCCCTAAATGACCCAAAAGTTTATTTTAGCACACCGAACCCCTCAAAGCCTATTTCTAATCTATATAAAGGATATTTAAGGTGTGTTTAACTTATGGTCATGTTTCGGAATGTTCATTACAGTTCAAATTGGCATACTTTCGATGTTTGTCAAGTTTAGTCCCTGTAAGCGAGTTAACTTGTTTTTGCCATACCAAAGCCTTTAAAACTTATTTCTGAGTTATGTGAAGGTTATTTAGGGTATGTTAAGTATATGTTGATGTTCTGGAGTATTTTTCGCATTAAACTAATTACGTTTACGCACCAGTTTGCGTATAACTCTCCAGAAAGCGATATAGAGTTTGAAATTGAATAAAAGTCAAAACATGAAAAATGTAAAACACAACCAAACAAACATTGGGATCAAATAACATTCTTTTATTGATGAAAGAACTGTTCACAATGATTACAAGCACAAATGTTACAGTCTCCCCTACTTGTGGAAATTTCGTCCCGAAATTTATTTAGAGGAAACTTGTGAGATTTTAAAACATGAAGTTGAAAAGATCGAACAACATTGGTTAGGGTTCTGAACTTCTAGTAACTTTAATAACATCATGCTTGCAATGTAAGAGGGATACTTATATAAGAGTATATGAAGCGTCATTGGTGCGTCTACCATACCTCCTGTACATTGTTCACATTTCGTTATTGTTGCCACTATCGGTTCTTACACATAATAAATCTTACTGTGGTTTCCGTGCACTGAATTTCATAATTATGTACGCGTCCATAATTAGATAATTCCTTGCATAGTTCACACAGTCTATTTTATAATGTGTAGGGGAAAACCAAATGAACAAACCTGTGATGAGTGTTACTAGACCACCATAGGGTCCCTTTTATTAAATCAATAAATGATTTTAATAGACAACCAAGGAGTCTTTTCAGCTTATATCATCACATGTCATTCTTAACCAGAATTTTTTTGAATCAATCTTTTTTACTAGACCACTAAAAGGGTCTCTTATGAATCATGGAATAGTACTATATAATCCAAGGGTCTTAACTATTACATAGAAGCCCATTTAGGATTTAAGGTAGTACCTTTTTGAATATCCTACTACGAATCCCTCATATGAAGATATGAAAGATTCTACGAGGATTTGGATAACGAATACCCAGAGTATAAAAACACAAAATGCATAAAAGAAAACATAAGATGCATAAACATATAGTCACATAACCACAAAATTGTTTAACTAGAAATTTGTTCTGCTAACAGAGCACATGTATTTAAAGCACACTAGGAATCCATTCCTTGGATTTCATTTGGTACTTTAAACATTATCAAGAATCTAACTATAAAGATAGAAAGATTTTTGAAGAGAAAATTCGATTTCGATTATAAGGAACCGAAACATTCGAATTTAGGTACATAAGGAATCCAATTAAGGACTCTGATTTGAATGATAATCATCCACAAGGGTCTAATTGTGAAGATAAAAAGATCCCATATTGATTTTAGAAGTTGAAGATGTTTTGAAACCTTGCACTGGATGTGCTTAAGTCAAAACATGAAGTAAAAATGCTTATGAAGTTGAGATGCTAGATATGCCAAGGTGACATATGAAGCGAAATTTGAAGGTGAAGTCAATGTATGAAGAAAAATATTTTTGGAAAACTATGCATGGGGTTCTAAAAATGTGTTCAATGTTTTTGAAACCTTATATATAATACCTTTGAAATCATAGAGTAGGTGTATTAGGTAGGTATATATTTTTAAAAATTTGTTTTAAAATCATGCGAGATAAATTTTGAAATTATGTACAAGGTTTTTGAAAGACATGAATGATGCTTTTCGAAATCATGCACTTGATAAGAAAATGTACTGTGTTAATATTGTTTTCAGACTATATGAAACATTTTGAAAGTATGAAGGTTGTTTTTGAAAACATAACCAGTGTTTCGGAAATAACATAGACAATGCATTAGAAAAAAATTGTTTTCAAACTATATGAAATGTTTTGAGATCATGAAGATTGTTTTTGAAATACTTGTACTGTGTATGTTGAAAAATCAAAACGTAATGGGTATGAGATTTGAAAATACCCTTAGTTATCTAACCAAGGATTCAAAGGCACAGATGTGCAGAAGCATGATTACTCATAATGTCACTTTATTTTCTGTACTTTATTTCTTAGAGTGAAACGAGTACTTAAAATTTTTGAGGGAATCGTAAGCGATCATTTGAAAGAGAGAATCACAAGAGTAGTTTGTAAGGAACATAGTTCCTTAATACAGGTATCATAGAGAATTTCCATTTACTCATGTAACTACACTTGTATATCAGAATTGTGAACAACAATTTATTTATAATCAAAACAGATTGTTTCACATTACAAGAAATAGAAGAAACAAAAACATAAGACAACAACATCTTCTAATCAGACAACTGCTCATCCGTGGGTTGGATTTGCATTAGCAAGCTTTGGGCATTTGTTCCTGAAATGGCTCGTCTCGCCACAGTTGTAGCACGATCCAGGCGGAAAGTGAGCTTGAGCAGGATTGGCTTGTGGTTGATTTGGACCACCTTGGTTTGGGTTACATCGACAAGCACTTGCTAGGTGACCAATTCGCCCACATGATGCACACAGACGACACTGTAAGTGAGCTTGGTGATGCCTATTACATTTGTCGCATAATGACGTCGTTCCCTTGTATTGCTTCTTAGCAGGTGGTGTCGCTACCTGGCTAGGTCCCGCTTGATTAGGTGCAACTGCAACGGGTTTCCTCAAAGCCTTACGCTTCCTTGATTTTGGTGCAGGCTTGACTTTTGCTTCCTTTGACGACTCTTGAGTGGTTTCATTCTGGAGTTGATACATGGAAATGCCTAAATCCACAGATTTCTGAATCACTTCGTCTATTTGCTGGGCAAATTTGGCTGTTCGCTCGGACATTTGACCGGTGCTGAGAGGAAGAGACATTCTAGAAGAAAATGAAAGACATAGGAAGAAACAAGTGAAAGGTTATCGGATAAACAAAACAGAATGGCAATGCATAAGAATTGGCGATCATTTGTTTGTTACCTATGGCAAACAAATGGGACGGTGATAAATCAAAGTAAGCGGATCATATTAATGTATCACTGAAGACATGCTCGCCTATAAAGGAACACTCACCCCAAGAGTTCCCAGGTAAGAGTGACTAGTCCGATACTGCGGATTTGTACGAACACTCTAGCCTTCGATAGAAAACTCAGGGTACAGGCATTCACTCTTCCAGTTTGCACGTGTTCACATTATATAACCCAAACTTTGACGAGATTTTGAAAATTCAAAGGGGTTCAAAACCTTATAACTGAGGGTTCAAAACCTTCTAACTGAGGGTCCAAAACCTTATAACTAAGGGTTCAAAACCTTATAACTGAGGGTTCAAAACCTAGTAATCAATCATCATAAAACAGATGATTGGTTTTCAAAGCGGTTTTGAAATTTTATGTTCTTGTTGCGATCATCGCCAAAGGATAGGTAACGGTATTGTTTTATGACTAAAAGCAAGTAAACTCGCGTTAGGGTCCTAGGAAGGGTATAGACTAGGTCAAAGCATTACTAATAATCTAATTCCCTATAACCATGAGCTCTGATACCAACTTTTCTGTCACACCCCGACCACGTAAAACAACAAAACGTAGCGGAAATGTCGGGGAGTGTTGTAACAGAATCATTGTTTCATAACACATGGAAATTGAAATATTGTTTTATTGATTAAAAGAGTTACAATGTCTTGACAATCAAAGAAACATAACATAAATAACTAGTCTTGCATCTTTTATTGTCACTAAGGCCCAAGTCCGCCTATGTGTATCTTGATAAGTCCTATGCATCATCTCCTGAAAACACATGTGAAAATAGGTACGTCATCATAAAAATGCCTGTGAGATACATAGGTTTTGTGAAAACAGAATTCATGACTTATGTTTGAGAAAATGTTTAGTCATGAACCTTGTAATTTGCTTTGTCTTGTAAATCATTAGAAAAACGATAAGATCAGATGATATGTATAAATAAGAGAATAATGTATGGTTAAATGAATAACCATGTAAAATATTTGAGTTTGTATAAAATAAGTTGTTTGTAAATTAATGTCTTGTGAAAAGTATGTTATTTGTATAAAATGTTATATGTCCAAATTGAAATGATTTAAATAACGCTACGATATGTAATACCATACAATCACTTATATATAGGAAGTACCAGCAGCGTATCCACCATGCTTGTATCATATTACACACGCCTCGTTACTTAAATCACTTACTCAAACCAAACCAATCAACATAGGATGTTTATGTTTAAACCAATTGCCAAATGTATTGGATAATATGTCAAAATGTTTATGTCAAGATGTAAGTCATGTAATGTATAACCAATGTCAATAATGCTTATGTGTCAAATGTAAATCATGTAATGTGTAACCAATGTCAATAATGTTTATGTGTCAAATGTAAATCATGTAATGTGTAACCCAAAATGATATGTATGGCTAGTGAAATATATCAACTAAACCATATGCACAAAAACAAAGTATTGAAGTAAAACATGGTTTAAATCAAAGCTATGTTTTGTGGAACAAATGCATGCTATACTGATATAAACATCTATGCGGTATTGTGAGAATGCATACATCCAAGCCTTGAGACTGTGGCGATAAACCCTTATACAAATTAAAGATTAATCTAAGTTATGTATATCGAATTCGGTCATTCCTTTCATCCAAACCTACCCAGGATGTCCGGAACGGGAGTTGTCAATTCCTATGGTACCACTACCTACTAACGAACAGCGTAATCGGTGTTAATGAATGTATATTGATCCATCAAAACAAACCAAATATCATATCAAAATATAAGCATGTGATGAATAATAAATGTACTAAGTATGATGAACATACATAACATGTTATGTGAAACGAATGTACTAAGTATGATGAACAATGCAACAAATGGACATACATAGCATGTGAACTGTACTAAGTATGCAACAATAGACATACATAGCATGTGACGTGAAACAACGGTACTAAGTATGCAACAATAGACATACATAGCATGTGACGTGAAACAACTGTACTAAATATGCACACAATGGGCATACATAGCATGAAATGTAATGTAAAACAATGTACTAAGTATGCACACAATGGTCATACATAGCATAAAATGTAATGAAATCCTTTACTATAAATGTACTAATGAACATAGCAAGTATATGATGTGAAAACAGGAAAGCATGAAAGTAACAAGTAGGCACATGTGTACCACCCCAAAACAGTTTGGAAAACAGTAAAAGAGGGGTCTATGTACTCACTTGAGTTTGCTTCGTAGTCCTTGAGTAACAACCAAACAATGCTAGAGATCTCAGAATCAAACGGCACCTAATATAGGTAACTATGTTAATAAACCGGACCTATATCTGAAGATCGGATAGAATGAGGGCTCGTAAACCAAATGAGTATGGGAACTCATGTAGTATGGTTTAACAAAGCCTACATACTAAATGAAACCTAACCTAAGTGCTTACGACCCATTACGACCCGTTTAGGTAGCTTATGCTACTTTAAAGCGTCGTTCGCGTAAAATGCGTTCGGACCGCCTAACTAGTCCTATGACAAGTAAAATATGCCTTTACATGTTTAATATTGTTGATAAATCAATTTAGAGGTCATAGGTTATGTTACATATGTTTAAAATGAATTTTTGGCATCAAAGGGGTATTTTGGTAATTTACCTAAGGCATATAAACTACCTATCATACAACTACTTAAACGTCGTGACCATAAGGTATAACATCGGAAGGTTATTCCCTATATACTATGGTCACCTAATGTGTTTGGTCAGATCTTAATGATCGACCAAACGGGTCGGGTTTGAAAGTATAAGCGATTGATTAGATCGCTTACCCTTACGACCCTAGACAAGCACAAAACTAAAAGCGACGAGCTAAGCATGTTAAAACATGCTTACCTAAGTTTAGAAAATAGGTTTGGTATCAAAACAAACGGTTTTGATACCTAAGAGTAGTTTGGTTACAAAATACGCGAGAATGCGCATTTTGGCTGAAACTATGACTCGTCACTGAGCCTAGATAACGCGGTAATCAGTAGGTATAGTCACTAGGGACTATAACCATCGTGATCACGCTCACGTTATGAAGTTTAAACGAACTTCGCGTTGACCATTGACTGGTCAACGCCGAAAGTCAAACATAGTTTGACTTTCGGACTCGAAAAGCAATAAAAGAACGAAGGAACACTTACAAAGGGTCCCCGCAAGCAAATCGTGATCGAATAGCTCAGGTATGAAGCCAAGGCCTCAACTTAGAGCATTTAGATCAGATTTGGTGGGTTCTGAAGTTGGGGGATGTGGGTATTTATTGGATTTCCTGAACCGTTAGGATCGTTTCTTGGAAACCATGATCGAATCTAAGGCGTACACTTGTTGGAAAGTTATGGTAGGTTAATTGGCCACTCACCATAAGGAATCAACAGGTGGAAAGGGGTTTGGGAGTGCACAACAGCTGGAAATAGGCTGTTTGGAAGCTTCTGATGTTCTGGGGACTGCTTGCGCACCGTAACACTCATAGTGTTGAGGTGCGCAAGGACCTATTTTGGCAGAATGGCAGATTTGGTCCCTGCTGTGTAATAAGCTCATTTCCGACACGTTCAAGGCCCGTTAACCCCATTTCAAAGCTCTAAAATGAAGTTAAAGTATAGGGAACTTAAAACATGTTCAAAAATATCTCGGGTGTCGGTTCGTTTGGCCGTACGATCGCGATGTTCGCTTAATTACGACGGAATGCGCATAAGCGCGAAAAACAATCCAAATTGCGTGACGAATGGATTTTTCTTATGCCAAACACTAAAACAAAATGTTTTAGTGCTTACATAAATTTTTGTATGTCCGGATGTATTCTGAACGTAAGTTATGCGCGAAAATGCAAACTTGTGCACTTTTTGACGCTTTTAGTCCCTGAATGACCCAAAAGTTTATTTTAGCACACCGAACCCCTCAAAGCCTATTTCTAAGCTATATAAAGGATATTTAAGGTGTGTTTAACTTATGGTCATGTTCCGGAATGTTCATTACAGTTCAAATTGGCATACTTTCGTAGTTTGTCAAGTTTAGTTCCTGTAAGCGAATTAACTTGTTTTTGCCATACCAAAGCCTTTAAAACTTATTTCTAAGTTATTTAAAGGTTATTTAGGGTATGTTAAGTATATGTTGATGTTCCGGAGTATTTTTCGCATTAAACTGATTACGTGTACGCACCAGTTTGCGTATAACTCTCCAGAAAGCGATATAGAGTTTGAAATTGAATAAAAGTCAAAACATGAAAAATGTAAAACACAACCAAACAAACATTGGGATCAAATAACATTCTTTTATTGATGAAAGAACTGTTCACAATGATTACAAGCATAGATGTTACAAAGTTCGAGCTCTAATGATGAAGGAATTCTGTCCTCGTCATGAAATCAGGGCATTGGAAAGGGAATTCGATGATCTTAAGCGAGATAGCGGTGAGCATCGAGCCTACATGGACCGTTATGTGGAGCTAAGTCTGTTATGCCCGACTATGGTTACGCCTTTGGATAAGGCAATTGAAAAGTATATTGATGGCCTCCCAGACTCAGTACAAGACATTGTTACTGGTAGCAACCCTACTACAGTTAGACAGGCCATTGAGCTATCTGCTACCCCGACTGAATCTCAGATCAGGAAAGGTAAACTTTTCCGAAAAGGGGAAAAGAAACCAACCGATGAATCGAAGCCAAAGGATAAGCAGACTGAGTCCTATAAAAAGTTAAAGAAGCGTAAGGCTTCCCAGAGCTTCGCCGTGGTTGTTCAAAATGATCAAGCTGTCCCTAACCAACCAGCTCAACCCCCTGCTAAGAAGCCATAAAATGGGACTGCACCTATGTGCAACCAATGTAACATTCATTATCATGCTAGTGTGAAATGCCGCAAATGCCTAAATTGTGGACTTACTGGTCATACAGCTAGGGTTTGTCGAGCTACAGCTACACCAAATCAAGCTGACAACAATCCTGCTCAAGCTCGTTTTCCACTAGGTTCTTGCTACAACTGTGGCGAGATGGGCCATTTCCACTAGGTTCTTGCTACAACAAGGATGAGCATTCGACTGACTGGAAGACGATGTTGTTTAGAAACAATCGAACTTTATGTATTATTTCTTTTGTTATCAAAGTCTATGAAACAGTTATTTTGGTTTGGAAATAAATCTTTTATTTACATTGCGATGTACAAATGTGGTTACATGTATAAACGACATATCCCCTACGATACCGACGATCAAGGAACCGTGTTCCTTGTAGAATAAACTACTCTCGAATTTCTTCCATTTTATGATCGTTTGCGATCTCCACGAAAATCCTAAGTACTCGTTTCTTCTAAGGAAACGAAGTACAAGGCGCAAGTTAAAACTCTGGACGAATACCCAAAGTACCACTTTAAATCCTTAATAGGATACCCAAGGGTACTCCCGTAAGCCCTTGATTGGTCTTATATATCATATCTTCCCGACTTCACGATATTTTACACAGCATATTATTTCAAAATATTATGCATATTTTCAAAAACCTCATACATATTTTCAAAATCATCTCACATGGTTTTAAAACATTTCATAAAAATGTTTACCTAAAATACTTAGTACGTGATTTCAAAAGCATTACAAAAAGGTTTTCAAAAACATATTTTTTAATGATTCCAAGCATAGCTTTCAAAAGAAAAAAAAAACAAACTGCCCGTATGTTGTTTTAGCATACGCGGTACTCGATTTTCAAGAACACCCTGCTTTGCATGCTTGGCATAATGACTTCAAGGATCTATTTGCTTCATATGTTGTCTTGGCATATCTAGTACCTTGATTCCATAAACACTATACTTCGTATGTGGTCTTAGCAAACTTAGTACCAAATTCCTAAACTTCTCTCGCTACGAATTCCAAATCCTTATATGATATTCTTCATAATTAGATCCTCATGGATATTCAAAGCGCAGAATCAAAGTCCTTAATTGGATTCTTTGTGTGCTTTAATACGAATGTTACGATTCCTTGTAAACAAAATCAAATTCTTATAAGATCATCCTATCTTTACAGATGGATTCTTGAGAATGTCGAAGTCCATTGACTGGATTCCTGGTGTACTTTGAATACCCATGTACAAATCGACAATAAATTAATAGCAATTAATAACAAACTGATAACGGATTTATAACCAAGTGAACAATTATGTGCTTATGTGTTTATGTATTGACCTAATCAAAGTTATCTCGAGATTGTTCAACAAAATCTATCCCCTACACATTATAAAACAAACTGTGCGGACTGTGCAAGGAATTACGTAATTATGGATGCATAGATAATTATGGAATTTAGTGCACAGAAACCACAACAAGTTTTTTCATGTATCAATCTAATCAAGATACAAAAGTTAACTCTATTCATTTTTCACTTCTGAAAGAAATACCCGCTGAGGGAAATGAATAATCTATTCATGAACACATTCATTTTCATTTCTGATAAAGTACCCACTGAGGAAGATAAATCATCCGTTCATTTTTACTTTTGAAGAAATACCCACCGAGGAAAATGAATAAATTCATTCCATTTCCGATGAAATACCACTGAGGAAAATGAATTGATCATTCATTTTCATTTCTAAAGAAATACCCACAAAGGGAATGAATAATCCTGCATTAATTTTGTCGTTTTCATTTCTAATGAAGTACCCACTGAGGAAAATGAACCATCCGTTCGTTTTCACTTCTGAGGAAATATCCACTAAGGAAACGAATTAAATCCATTCCACTTCTGATGAAGTACCCACAGAGGAAAATGAATCATCCATTCATTTTCGCTTCCGAAGAAAAATCCATTGGGGAATGAATAATCCCGTATCGATTCTTTCATTTCCACTTCTGATGAAGTACCCCTTGAGGAAAATGAATCATCCATTCATTTTCGCTTCTGAAGAAATATCCATCTGTAGGTCCCGTGAGCCGTGCGGATCGTAACAGGATCGTCGATCTAACCTAGAGTGCGGAATCCCCTAGATCAGATTTTACAGAAAACGTGTAGAAACAGAAATCACTTTAAACCCGATCTTTATTGATTATCTTCTAACGATTACAATCAATGAAGATCTCTAATTCGTCCAAGCCTTTCTCTTTCACGAATTCTCTCCAAGATGATTAAGGTGATTAGATGATTAACCTAAACCCTAATGCTAAGCTTTGTTTATATAGGACAAAGCTTTGCACATGGGCTAGGTCATGGGCTAGGCCCATTTCGCCTACCATCCCCATATGTGGGTTTGGTTTGGCCCAATCACTCTTAATTTACTATTACAAAGCTAAACTCGCTAACTGTTTATCGTTTTACTAATTACAAGATATCCAAAGACCAAATCTAAGCTGTTGTCACAAATATGCACCAACAAACTCCCCCTTGACAATAGCTCGCAAAGGTAACTTCAGTCTTCAGAATCTCACAATCTTTTGGTCTTTTCATAGCTTCAGCTTTAACAGCTTCTGTCAGCCACAGACTCCCCCTAAGCTGATGCATCCAATCACCAAATCTTCAAAACGTTAGCACTTTGAGTAAACTCCAGTTCAGCATTTGTATAGCACTCTTCAACTCTTCAACTTTTTCTGCAATGTAGAAAGGAGGTTCTACCATGCATCCAATCAAACTCTCATCTTCACAGCAACGTCTCAGCAACATACTGCTTCAATCTGTATACTATAAAACAAACATCTCGAGAAACCATAAGAATTTTTCAACCTAAGTTAAACAACTTATTATTATTCAAGAGATTAGTTAAACTGTATAACAGATTAAGCACTTTCCAATTCAACACCAACACGCACAAATTTTTAAACAAACACCTTATAACCTGCATGATTTAAAAATTTTGAACCCACTTTCTAACACTGTCTCCCCTATCGGTAACAACTTCTCCAGGAATAACAGTTTTCCGTACATTAAGAATTTTAACAGAAAAAGACAATATTTTTGTATTTTTGTATTTTCTGAAAGCAAATAAATACGAAAAGCAATAAACACTCTATTTTTGTGAGAATCACCGATAAGAAGATCATATCAGCATAATCAAACTGTTTCACACCATTTGTTAATTCTTTATGTAATTTTTCGTGAAAAGCAGTTCAAGACGATTACCAGTATGTTTGTCCACCTAAACAAAATGCATGAACATTTCAAGTGCCATTACCGTATGATACGTTAAGGTAATATTAATTCTGATGTATTAGTGTGTCCCACTTCAGGATATACTCCCGCGATCAAGGTATGCACAAAGATTCATCGTAGTAGGTGAGTATACTGAATTCATCCGTTTTGTTTTTCAACGTTTAGATAATTGGTGAACAGGTCAGTACTTCCGTATAGCAGAGAGACCAAAATATCTAACGAGGGCTAAGACAAATACCATTTTTGGTACGATTTATGCATTTTGCACTTTTGAATGACTCTCTATGAGAGCTTCTTCATTTTCAGGGTTTTGGCATTTTTAGCTCTTTTAAGATATCATGGGTGTGTCTAGGTCAGCATGTATCTGGATGCAGCAGAAGGACACCCCTGATATCCCCAGATGAAATAACAGTATAAAGACCCAAAACTTTAGATTTTGGCAATCTATCAACGCAAGATTTAAGGTCATTAAACCATACACCACTGATGTGTTCCCCACTCATACTCAGTGCATTTAGGTTTATATCACTTTGGTAAGTTGATTATTTCATGCTTTTGACTACTGGTACATCATATGATGAAGCTGCTATCACACTTAAGCATTTTAATTCAGTTTGAGTGTGACAGTCTAACTTGCTGATGTACTATCATTTCTTCTTTTTCACACAGTGAAAACTCATTTTTGATTTTATATTTTTTTTATGTTTTTGATTTTTCAGTGTTTTTGTATTTTTTATTTTTAAGAAAGCAGTAAACTATTTACAAAATTCTTATGAAAAAACAGTTATTCAGGACTCCTCATCCCGTTGAGTTTGACTAAATGTTCAAAGCGAGCCCTGTCAAAAGCTTTAGTATAAAGATCTGCCAGGTTATCTAGTGTGTCGACTTAATGCTTTGAACTTCAATTTAAATCAATCAATATAAATATATCAACAATCTCACATCCCCCTTCACGTGCCTAGAGCAGCCATTATCAACATACCATAAGTTGATAATCCTCCTTAGTAGCTCCTGCACACACCAACTAAGAAATTAGTTAGATTGGGGGACCCAAGCCTTAATGGTCTTGGGTCGTCCAAATTCACCAACTACTTGAACATCCATCCAATATCCATTACTCCTAACTGGAGTCTTGGATCTCAGACCTGTTGATGGAAATGGGTTTTGATTTCCATAAGGTCTATGGTCCTGAGGGTTCCTAAATGTGTTTGGACTATTTGACCTTTGAAAATTTTGATTCCAAGAAGCATTATTGTTGTAATTTCTAAAGCCATTGTTATAAAAAGTTCGACCACCGTTATTTTGGTATCGATTTTGATATTGACCTTGACTTCTGAAATTATTAGAATTATAATTATTCATTCTTGGTGAATTGCTTCTAGGTCTCTCATATCTGCCTGGTGGAGATTTAGGCTGAAATCTTGGTTGATTTCTTTGAAAACGAGGAACTTGTGGAGTTCCTTTTTCAGCCTTATCTACACCACATGCAACACCCTGTTGTTGCTTTGGAGCAGATTACTTTGGAGAATTTAAGACTTTCTCCTCATTATCACCTTTCTTCTCTGGTGATTTCCCTCTTTGTTTCTCACTAACTTGTGCTTCAACCTTTTTGTTAGGACAGCAGCTAGCTACATGTCCCTTTGTGCGACATTTGAAGCACGATCTCTTTTTCGAAGACTTCTCAGCTGAAGCCTTTGAACTAGATTCTGGTTTTGATGATGATGCCTTAGAAGGATTTGGTTCAGTTTGCTTAGTTTCAAGATTTTCTATGTTTTTGTTTTTAGCAAACTCTACATTTGATTCATTTTCAATAACAGCTGTTTCATTTTTCATGTCACTTCCTTGAACAAAATTAACCTTTTTAACAAAAGTTGGATTTTTATTCATAGGATTGAAATTTTTCTTTTTCAAAACAGGTTTGCTGTTATTATCCTTCTTAGCATCATTATTTTCAGACAGATCACCTTGACTAGATGTGAAACTACTTGGTGATGTTGACAGAAAGTCTGTGAACTCATCTTCATCAGGTAAGAAAGAATAGTCATGACTAAGAGGAGGTGGGACTTCATTAAAGCCCTTAAATCCCACACTGGTGTTGTCATTACTCTTCTTTAACCCACACATCATGTGTTTCATAACAAAAGTAGAGTCTCTAAATTGACCTAATTTCTTTTCAAGTTCAACAATTTTGAGTTGTGCATCTGACAACTCTTTGCATTTTTCAGAAATCTCTTTTGTTTTCTCAGCCATCATGTCATGAGCTAAGTCTATGACTTGAAGTTTTTCGTTTAGTTTGCAGGTTAAAACTTCAATTTCAGCTTCATAGCCTTTTATCTTTTTCAAATATGATGACTCATTTCTTTTAGCAAAGAAATTTGATTCCTTTACGTTAGATATTTCGCTCACCAGACTTTTGTTTTGAGTTGACAACCTGACAACTTTACCCTGTAATTCACAACACTTTAAACAAACAGAAGTAGCAGAGTTACTTACCTCTCCTGTCGATTTGTCTGAGTTGGCCATAAGAGCAGCAAGTTGAGCTTCCATTCTTTTGATGATTTCATCTTTTGCTTCATCTTCCCTTTCATGCTCAGACTTTGGCTTTTCTTTTTCAGCATCTGTTGTCTGATCAGCCTTATCTACCTCAGCTTCACTTTTCTTCTCAACCTTAGCATCATCTACTGTAGCTTCACCTTCATCAACTGGCACAATCTTTTCCATGAATGCCTGAGTGACATTCTCATTATTTTCCAAGTGAATACTCCAGTCATAAGAACCCACTCTTGCAGTAAAGATCATCGCACTTGAGTTAGAGTTGTTTGATGAACTTCTATTGTTTGAACTCTGACTCGAAGTCTCATGCTTTTGTTTCTGACATTCCCTAGCGAAATGACCATAACTTTGGCAGTTAAAGCACCTGACTTTGGCCTTGTCAAAACCAACACTCTTTCCTACAAACTTTCTTCCAGTTCTGTTCATGAACCTCTTCACACGTCTTGAAATCATGGCCATCTGCCATTGCAAATCCATCTCTTCTAGATCATCAGGGTCAATCTGATCATAATCTTCATCTAAAGTGGCAGGATCAGATATCTTCCCCTGAATGTAGTTCTCATAAGACGCAACAAACGAAGCAAGTAGAGCAAGATGTTCTTCAGCAGACTTCACACTCATTGGCATCGACTTTGTACTACTACTTTGCTTAGCAGCTGATGATCTCTTCACTCCTGTTGATCCTCCTGAAGCAGCTACAAAACACACATCACCATCCTCATTTACTGTGACATGCTCATTATCACACGAAAGAAACGTGGTAGCAGAGTCGCTTGAAGCATCATGAGATGAAGAAGATGTAAGCCCATTGTAGATCCCTGGATCTTGAACCTAATCATATCCAGTGTCCTTCTTCTCCTTTGTGTCATAATCTGCTTCTCCCTTGATCATGAGAGTGTAGATATCCCATTTAGCAGGTAGAGCATCCAGCAGCTTGTCATTTTTCTCTATGTCAGTATAGCAATCTACATCATAATTGTCCAATTCTGACATCAGATGGTAGTATCAAGTGATGACGTCCTCAAGTGACTCATTTTTCATGTACTTGAACACGGCAAACTGCTTCTTCAGTAGATCAACTTTGTTCTTCTTTTCATCAGGATTTCCCTCATATCTCTTCTCTAGTGCATCCCACATTTCCTTTGAAGTAGTGTACTTCTTAAAGGTATGCTTGATGCCATCAGGTAAAGACATTTTAATGGCAGCCAAAGCTCTCTTTTCAGCCTCATACATTTTCTTTTGTTCGGCATCCATATCAACATAAGCAGTTATACGTTGTCTTCCCTTAAACTCATGAGTTGGGTTCACATACCCATCGTCTATACATATCCACATACGAGTGTCCTGGTATTCAACAAAGGATTGAAACCTATCCTTCCATGTCAAGTAGTTCTCCACCTTCATCATCTTAGGTGGTTTGTTCGTTGTGCCTACCTCATGTTCCATCCTTAAGAGTTCGTTCAATTTAGACATGTTCGACATTTTAACTTAAGCAGACTTGTAAAACCGTACAATTTTAGTCCAAAACCTGTTTTTACCAAGTTATACCGTTAGATTCGTCTCGAGATTACGATTCCAATGATATATAATGTCAAAAACCTATTTCGGGATTTTCCAGTTTTTTTTACCAAGTTATATTGTTTTTACCAAGTTATACTGTTTTTACCTGTTTTTTTTTCCTAAAAATCCAAGGATTGCAACGGTGCAAACGGTTTCATGTGATGAGTTACGGATGGTTTTCTAAACGCGAAACTGTGGAATTTTTCTTACACAAGCCAAGAAAAATTCAACCACTTGTCCGAAATGGTTCCAAGTTCGAAATGGTTATCAGGAATGGCAGAGATGGTCCGAAATGAGGTACTCTGATCCGAAATGAACACTAGCTGATCCGAAATTGACTAATTTTATCCGAAATGAAACAACCTGTTCCGAAATCAACACCCTTCAATCCGAAATGATCCGAAATGCAATTAATCTGGTCCGAAATTCAACAGTCTGATCCGAAATGGTTGAATTCTGGTCCGAAATGCAACCTGTTTATCCGAGATGATCCGAAATCAAATGTTACTGGTTCGAAATGCTTGATTTTAATCCGAAATGCAATTCTGATGATTCGAAATGCAGTCCAGATGATCCAAAATGCAAGCAGAAGATCCTAAATGCTTGTTTCTGGTCTGAAATTGATAGCAGACGTCACACCCCGACCACGTAAAACAACAAAACGTGGCGGAAACGTCGTGGAGTGTTGTAACAGAATTAATTGTTTCAAATCCATGGCAATTAAAGTTTCGTTTTATTAATCAAATAAGAGAGTTACATTGTTTTAAACAAGAAACAAAGAGTACATAGCATAAATTAACTAGTTCTTGTCTCGTTTTAAGTCACTAAGGCACAGGTCCGCCTAAGTATGTCTCAATAAGTCCTATGCATCAACTCCTGAAAACACATGTGAAAATAGGTACGTCAGCATAAAAATGCCTGTGAGATACATAGGTTTTGTGAACATAGGTTTCATGACTTGTAAGTTTAGAAAGAGTTGTTTAATAAAGTTTAGTCATGAACCTTGTAAATTGATTTGTTTTGTAAATCATTTGAAAAACAATAAGTTCAGATGATATGTATAAATAAGAGAATAATGTATGGTTAAATGAATAACCATGTAAAATGAGTTTGTATAAGGTAAGTTGTTTGTAAAACAATGTCTTGTGAAAAGTATGTTATTTGTATAAAATGCTATATGTCTTAAATTGAAATGATTCTAATAACGCTACGATATGTAATACCATACAAACACTTATATATAGGAAGTACCAGCGGCGTATCCACCGTGCTTGTATCATATTACACACGCCGCGTTACTTAAATCACTTACTCAAACCAAACCATCAAGATGTAATGTTTAACAATTGTAGAAATATTTATTGTCAAATGGTTCACATGGTTCAATAGATACAAATGGTTCACCTAATGTAATATAATGTGTTCATATGCTGGATAAGCGTATGCAACAAAATGTAATGTAAAACAATGTACTAAGTATGCACACAATGGACATACATAGCATGAGCTGTAATGTAAAACAATGTACTAAGTATGCACACAATGGACATACATAGCATGAAATGTAATGTAGAACAATGTACTAAGTATGCACACAATGGTCATACATAGCATGAAATGTAATGTAAAACAATGTACTAAGTATGCACACAATGGACATACATAGCATGAAATGTAATGTAAAACAATGTACTAAGTAGGCACACAATGGACATACATAGCATGAAATGTAATGTAAAACAATGTACTAAGTATGCACACAATGGGCGTACATAGCATGAGATGTAATGTAAAACAATGTACTAAGTATGCACACAATGGGCGTACATAGCATGAGATGTAATGTAAAACAATGTACTAAGTATGCACACAATGGACACACATAGCATGAAATGTAATATAGAACAATGTACTAAGTATGCAAACAATGGCCATACATAACATGAAATGTAATGTAAAACAATGTACTAATAGTGTACTAATGAACATAGCAAGTATATGATGTGAAAACATGGAAAGCATGAAAGTAACAAGTAGGCACATGTGTTTCACCCCAAAACAGTTTGAAAACGGTAAAAGAGGGGTCTATGTACTCACTTGAGATTGCTTAGTAGTCCTTGAGTAATAACCAAACAATGCTAGAGATCACGGATATCAAACAACACCTAATATAGGTACCTATGTTAATATACCGGACCTAAATTGGAGGATTGGATAGAATGAGGGTTCGTAAACCAAACGAGTATGGAGACTCGTGTAATATGGTTTAACAAATCCCACATACTAAAATGAAACCTAACCTAAGTGCTTACGACCCATTACGACCCGTTTAGGTAGCTTATGCTACTTTAACGCTTCGTTCGCGTAAAACGCGTTCGGAATGCCCAACTAGTCCTATGATAAGTAAAATATGCCTTAACATGTCTAATATTGTTACCAAATCAGTTTAGATACCAAACGTTATGTTACATATGCTTTAAATGAATTTTGGCGTAAAAAGGGCATTTTGGTAATTTACCTAAGGCATATAAACTACCTATCATACAACTAACTAAACGTCGTGACCATAAGGTATAACCTCGGAAGGTTATTCCCTATACAACTATGGTCACCTAATGTGTTTGGTCTGATCCTAATGATCGACCAAACGGGTCAGGTTCGAAAGTATAAGCGATTGTTTAGATCGCTTATCTTACGACCCTATATAAGCACTAAACTAAAAGTGACGAGCTAAGCATGTTAAAACATGCTTAACTAAGTTTAGAAAACAGGTTTGGTATCAAAACAAACGGTTTTGAAACCCAAGAGTAGTTTGGTTACAAAATACGCGTAAATGCGCATTTTGGCCGAAACTACGACTCGTCACTGAGCCTAGATAACGTGGTAATCAGTAGGTATAGTCACAAGAGACTATAACCATCGTGATTACGCACGCGTTATGAAGTTCAATCGAACTTCGTGTTGACCATAAACTGGTCAATGCAGAAAGTCAAACATATTTTGACTTTCGGACTCGAAAAGCGATAAAAGAACGAAGGAACACTTACAAAGGGTCCCCGCTAGTAAATCTTGATTCAATAGCTCAGGTATGAAGTAATGGCTTCAACTTAGAGCTTTTAGATCAGATTTGTGGGTTTTTTGCAAGTGATGTTGGTGGGTATTTATAGATGTGGTAGAACCGTTAGGATCGTTTCTTGAAAACCGTGATCGAATCTCATCCGTACACTTGCTGGGATGTCATGGAACCCAAATTGGCCCCTCATGAGCAGGAAAGGGCAAGTGTGGGTGAGTTTTGAGTGGTTAACAGCTGTAAACAGCTGTTAAAACAGCTAAATATGATCTGGGAAGCTGACACGGGCCGCGTAAGGGGGCACACAACACTCACGCGGGCCGCCTGGCCCTTCTGGTCAGAAGCAAGTTTCAGCAAATGTCAGTTTTGGTCCCTGTTATGCATTAAGGCCATTTCCGACACGTTTAAGGCCCGTTAAGCCAACGTTAAGGCCCTAAAATGATGCCTAAACATTGTGGACATGAAACATGCTCAAAAATATCCCGGATGTCGGTTCGTTTGGTCGTACGATCGCGATGTTCGCTTAATTACGACGACATGCGCATAAGCGCGAAAAACGATCCAAATTGCGCGACGAATAGATTTTTCTTATTCCAAACATTAAAATAAAATATTTTAGTGCTTACATAAATTTTTGGATGTCCGTATGTATTCAGAACGTAAGTTATGCCCGAAAGTGCAAACTTGTGCTCTTTTTTACGCTTTTAGTCCCTGTATGACCCAAAAGTTTATTTTAGCACACCGAACCCCTCAAAGCCTATTTCTAAGCTATGTAAAGGATATTTATGGTATGTTTAACTTATGGCCATGTTCCGGAATGTCTGTTACAGTTCAAATTGGCATACTTTCGCAGTTTGTCAACTTTAGTCCCTGTAAGCGATTTAACTTGATTTTTGCCATACCAAAGCCTTCGAAACTTATTTCTAAGTTATGTAAAGGTTATTTAAGGTATGTTAAGCCTATTTCACTATTCCGGAGTGTTCGTTTCATTAAACTGGTTATATTTACGCATCAGTGCGCGTATAACCTTCCAGAAAGTGATTTAAAGCTTGAAATCGAACAAAAATTGATATGTGCAAAAGATACACATATTTATACAGATCCCAAGTATGAAATACAATATTTCATTGGCTTGGTATTTGTTTGATGGTCGCAGTGACCCAGGTGTCACAGTCTCCCCTACTTTAGGAAATTTCGTCCCGAAATTTATTCGTAGGAGTCTATCTGTGACTGTGTCAAATAACCACCTGAGTTATGCAAGGCATCATCCTGTCATTTCCTTAACGGACATTCGTCATAAATGGAAATGAAGGAAGAATCAGGGATATTCCTTTCCCTTTGATGGATAATTTTCATAAACGAAAAATGCACGGAATGAGTCATTTTTCCTTAATGGGTGTTCTTCAGAAACGAAAATGAACGGAATGAGTCATTTTCCACAATTTCTACAGAAACGAAAATGAACGGAATGAGTCCTTTTCCACAATTTCTTCAGGAACGAAAATGAACGGAATGAGTCATTTTCCATAATTTCTTCAGAAACGAAAATGAACGGAATGAGTCATTTTCCACAATTTCTTCAGGAACGAAAATGAACGGAATTAGTCATTTTCCACAATTTCTTCTGAAATGAAAATGAATGGAATGAGTCATTTTCCACAATTTCTTCAGGAACGAAAATGAACGGAATGATTCATTTTCCACAATTTCTTCAGAAACGAAAATGAACGAAATGAGTCATTTTCCACAATTTCTTCAGGAACGAAAATGAACGGAATGAGTCATTTACCACAATTTCTTCAGAAACGAAAATGAACGGAATGAGTCATTTTCCACAATTTCTTCAGGAACGAAAATGAACGGAATGAGTCATTTTCCACAATTTCTTCTGGAACGAAAATGAACGGAATGAGTCATTTTCCACAATTTCTTCAGAAACGAAAATGAACGGAATGAGTCATTTCCCACAATTTCTTCAGGAATGAAAATGAACGGAATGAGTCATTTTCCACAATTTCTACAGAAACGAATGAACCGAGTCAACTCTAGACACATGACAAAACTCGCTTTGGTTTCTGTGCACTAAATTCCATAATTATGTATGCATCCATAATTACGCAATTCCTTGCACAGTCCGCACAATTTGTTTTGTAATCTGAAGGGGAAGAAAAATTAAACCTGTGATGAGTGTGACTAGACTATCATATGGTCCTTTTAATTAGATCGACAAATGATCTCTTTTAATTAGACCACCAAGGAGTCTTTTCAGCTATTTCATCACATGATATTCCTAACCAGATTTTTGGATCAATCTGTTTAACTAGACCACTAAAGGGGTCTAATTATGGAATAGTACAATATAATCCAAGGGTCTTTACTATTACGTAAAAGCTCATTGAGGATTTAATATAGTACCTTTGGATATCCTACCATGAATCCCTTATACGAAGATATGGAAGATTCTACGAGGATTTGGATAACAAAACTTGGATTACACAAAAAAAAGGAAACACATAAGCACATAATCACATAGTTGTTTAACTTGATTATTAATTTGTTATTAACTAGTTATCGATTGAATATGGATATTCAAGGTACACCAGGAAACCAGTAGATGGGCTTCAATGTCCTCTAGGATCTATCTGAAAAGATAGGATGATCTCCCAAAATTTCGATTTTGTTTTCAAAGAAACGTAATATTCGAATTTAAGGAACACAACAATTTTAGGATTTACGGAAATACCCTTAGGTACCCTATTAAGGGTTTATAGTGGTACTTTGGGTATTCGTCCAGTGTTGTAACTTGCGCCTTGTACTTCGTTTTCCTTAGCAGAAACGGGTACTTAGGAATTTTGTGGAAACGCAAGATATCATAAAATGGGAAAAAATTTGGGGGGTAGTTTGCTTTTCAAGGAATACGATTCCTTGATTGTCGGTATTGTAGGGGGTATGTTGTTTATACATACAACCACATAAATACATTGCAATGTAAATAAAAGATTTATTTATAAACAATGATAACAACTGTTTCATGGACCTTGACAACAAAAGAAAATAATACATAAGACATGATTATTTCTAAAGGGTGTTGTCTTCTAGTCGGTCAGATGCTCATCCCTGTGCTGGATTTGCATTAGCAAGCTTTGGGCAATTTCTTCGGAAATGACCCATCTCGCCACAATTGTAGCAAGAACCTGGTGGAAAGCGAGCTTCAGCAGGATTGTTGCCAGCTTGATTTGGTGTAACTGCTGCTCGGTAAACTTTTGCTGTATGACCTTTACGTCCACAAATTTGGCATTCGCGGCACTTCACACTAGCATGATGTTGAAGGTTACATTGGTTGCACAAGGGTGAAGTTCCATTGTATGGCTTCCTAGCAGGGGGTTGAGCTGGTTGGTTGGGGACGGCTTGATCATTGTGAGTAACCATGGCGAAGTTCTGAGAAGCCTTTCGCTTCTTTGACTTCTTAGGGGATCCAGTCTGTTTATCCATGGTCTTTGATTCCTCAATTGGTTTCTTGTCACTTTTTCGAAAAAGTTTACCTTTCCTGATTTGAGATTCAGTCAAGGTTGCAGATAGCTCAATGGCTTGTCTAACTGTAGTGGGGTTACTACCAGTAACAATGTCCTGAACTGAGTCAGGGAGACCATCAATGTATTTTTCGATCGCCTTATCCAAAGGCGTAACCATGGTAGGACACAACAGGCCTAGCTCCTCATATCAATCAGTGTATGCTCGATGTTCGCCGCTGTCTTGCTTAAGATCATCAAATTCCCTTTCCAAGGCCCTGATCTCATGACGAGGACAAAATTCCTTCATCATCAGTGCTCGAAGTTCTTCCCACGTTTGAGCCAGTGCCACTTCGGCACCCCTATCTCTCATCACACCGTTCCACCATGTCAAAGCTTGTTTCTCAAAGACACTAGATGCGAAATCTACCTTTCGCTCGTTTGGACATTGAACATGTCTGAAGGTGCTCTCTAAACTCTCGAACCATTGCAGAAGTGCAGTCGCTCCCTGAGACCCAGAAAACTTTGATGGCTTAACCGAGTTGAACGTCTTGAAATTGCAGGGGGCATTATTGTTGTTGAGAGCTTGGTTACATTGAGCAACGATGTTCGGGATTGCAGCAGTCATTTGCTGTGTAATGACAGCTGCCAGCTCTTCAATAGATACCTGATTTTCGCGTCGTGGAGGCATTCTAAAAGGGGAAACAAGAGAGAAAAACAGACGAAATGGCATTGGGTAAGAAAAGGATGTTACAATTACCGACCAAATCATGGGTGATGGTCATTTGTTTGAACCACGAAGCAAACAAACATCACACAAAGGCTGAAATTTAATTAGATCCTCATAATGTATCGCGAAGACATGCTCGCCTATAAGTGGACACTCACCCCAAGAGTTCCCAGGTAAGAGTGACTGGTCCGATTATGTGGATTTGTACGAACACTCTAGCCTTAGACAGAAAACTCAGGGTACAGGTATTCACTCTTCCAGTTTGCACGTGTTCACACTATTTAGGACCCAAAACTTTGACGAGATTTTGAAAACTCGAAGGGGTTCAAAACCATATAACAGAGGGTTCAAAACCTTACAATAGAGGGTTCAAAACCTAGTAATCAAACATCCCAGAACAGATGATTAATTTTCAAAGCGGATTCGAACTTTGTGTTCTCATTGTGGTTATCACCTAGGGATAGGTGAAGGTGTCGTTTTATGACTAAACGCAAGTAAGCTCGCGTTAGGGTCCTAGGAAGGTTATAGACTAGGTCAAAGCATTACTAATAACCTAATTCCCTATAACCATTGGCTCTGATACCATCTTTTCTGTCACACCCCGAACATGTAAAACAACAAAACGTGGCGGAAACGTCGAGGAGTGTTGTAACAGAATTAATTGTTTCAAATCCATGGTAATTAAAGTTTCGTTTTATTAATCAAATAAGAGAGTTACATTGTTTTAAACAAGAAACAAAGAGTACATAGCATAAATTAACTAGTTCTTGTCTCGTTTTAAGTCACTAAGGCACAGGTCCGCCTAAGTATGTCTCGATAAGTCCTATGCATCAACTCCTGAAAACACATGTGAAAATAGGTACGTCAGCATAAAAATTCCTGTGAGATACATAGGTTTTGTGAAAATAGGTTTCATGACTTGTAAGTTTAGAAAGAGTTGTTTAATAAAGTTTAGTCATGAACCTTGTAAATTGATTTGTTTTGTAAATCATTTGATAAACAATAAGTTCAGATAATATGTATAAATAAGAGAATAATGTATGGTTAAATGAATAACCATGTAAATTGAGTTTGTATAAGGTAAGTTGTTTGTAAAACAATGTCTTGTGAAAAGTATGTTATTTGTATAAAATGCTATATGTCTTAAATTGAAATGATTCAAATAACGCTATGATATGTAATACCATACAAACACTTATATATAGGAAGTACCAGCGGCGTATCCACCGTGCTTGGATCATATTACACACGCCTCGTTACTTAAATCACTTACTCAAACCAAACCATCAAGATGTAATGTTTAACAATTGTAGAAATATTTATTGTCAAATGGTTCACATGGTTCAATAGATACAAATGGTTCACCTAATGTAATATAATGTGTTCATATGCTGGATGAGCGTATGCAACAAAATGTAATGTAAAACAATGTACTAAGTATGGACACAATGGACATACATAGCATGAGCTGTAATGTAAAACAATGTACTAATTATGCACACAATGGACATACATAGCATGAAATGTAATTTAGAACAATGTACTAAGTATGCACACAATGGTCATACATAGCATGAAATGTAATGTAAAACAATGTACTAAGTATGCACACAATGGACATACATAGCATGAAATGTAATGTAAAACAATGTACTAAGTATCCACACAATGGACATACATAACATGAAATGTAATGGAAAACAATGTACTAAGTATGCACACAATGGGCGTACATAGCATGAGATGTAATGTAAAACAATGTACTAAGTATGCACACAATGGGCGTACATAGCATGAGATGTAATGTAAAACAATGTACTAAGTATGCACACAATGGACATACATAGCATGAAATGTAATGTAGAACAATGTACTAAGTATGCACACAATGGTCATACATAGCATGAAATGTAATGTAAAACACTGTACTAATAGTGTACAAATGAACATAACAAGTATATGATGTGAAAACATGGAAAGCATGAAAGTAACAAGTAGGCACATGTGTTTCACCCCTAAACAGTTTGAAAACGGTAAAAGAGGGGTCTATGTACTCACTTGAGATTGCTTAGTAGTCCTTGAGTAATAACCAAACAATGGTAGAGATCACGGGTCTCAAACGGCACATAATATAGGTAACTATGTTAATATAACGGACCTAAATCGGAGGATTGGATAGAATGAGGGTTCGTAAACCAAACGAGTATGGAGACTCGTGTAATATGGTTTAACAAAGCCCACATACTAAAATGAAACCTAACCTAAGTTCTTACGACCCATTACGACCCGTTTAGGTAGCTTATGCTACTTTAACGCGTCGTTCGCGTAAAACGCGTTTGGAATGCCCAACTAGTCCTATGATAAGTAAAATATGCCTTAACATGTCTAATATTGTTACCAAATCAGTTTAGATACCAAACGTTATGTTACATATGCTTTAAATGAATTTTGGCGTAAAAAGGGCATTTTGGTAATTTACCTAAGGCATATAAACTACCTATCATACAACAAACTAAATGTCGTGACCATAAGGTATAACCTCGGAAGGTTATTCCCTATACAACTATGGTCACCTAATGTGTTTGGTCTGATCCTAATGATCGACCAAACGGGTCGGGTTCGAAAGTATAAGCGATTGTTTAGATCGCTTATCTTACGACCCTATATAAGCACTAAACTAAAAGTGACGAGCTAAGCATGTTAAAACATGCTTAACTAAGTTTAGAAAACAGGTTTGGTATCAAAACAAACGGTTTTGATACCCAAGAGTAGTTTGGTTACAAAATACGCGTAAATGCGCATTTTGGCCGAAACTACGACTCGTCACTAAGCCTAGATAACGTGGTAATCAGTAGGTATAGTCACAAGAGACTATAACCATCGTGATTACGCTCACGTTATGAAGTTCAATCGAACTTCGTGTTGACCATAAACTGGTGAACGCAGAAAGTCAAACATAGTTTGACTTTCGGACTCGAAAGGCGATAAAAGAACGAATGAACACTTACAAAGGGTCCCCGCTAGTAAATCTTGATCGAATAGCTCAGGTATGAAGTAATGGCTTCAACTTAGAGCTTTTAGATCAGATTTGTGGGTTTTTGCATGTGATGTCGGTGGGTATTTATAGATGTGGTAGAACCGTTAGGATCGTTTCTTGAAAACCGTGATGGAAATCTCATCCGTACACTTGTTGGGATGTTATGGAACCCAAATTGGCCCCTCATGAGTAGGAAAGGGCAAGTGTGGGTGAGTTTTGAGTGGTTAACAGCTGTAAACAGCTGTTAAAACAGATTAATCTGATCTGGGAAGCTGACATGGGCTGCGTAAGGGGGCACACAACACTCACGCGGGCCGCCTGGCCCTTCTGGTCAGAAGCAAGTTTCATCAAATGTCAGTTTTGGTCCCTGTTATGCATTAAGGACATTTCCGACACGTTTAAGGCCCGTTAAGCCAACGTTAAGGCCCTAAAATGATGCCTAAACGTTGTGGACATGAAACATGATAAAAAATATCCCGGATGTCGGTTCGTTTGGTCGTACGATCGCAATGTTCGCTTAATTACGACGACATGCGCATAAGCGCGAAAAACGATCCAAAATTACGCGACGAATGGATTTTTCTTATGCCAAACACTAAAATAAAATATTTTAGCACACCGAACCCCTCAAAGCCTATTTCTAAGCTATGTAAAGGATATTTATGGTATGTTTAACTTATGGCCTTGTTCCGGAATGCCTGTTACAGTTCAAATTGGCATACTTTCGCAGTTTGTCAACTTTAGTCCCTATAAGCGATTTAACTTGATTTTTGCCATACCAAAGCCTTCGAAACTTATTTCTAAGTTATGTAAAGGTTATTTAAGGTATGTTAAGCCTATTTCACTATTCCGGAGTGTTCGTTGCATTAAACTGGTTATCTTTACGCATCAGTGCGCGTATAACCTTCCAGAAAGTGATTTAAAGCTTGAAATCGAACAAAAATTGATATGTGCAAAAGATACACATATTTATACAGATCCCAAGTATGAAATACAATATTTCATTGGCTTGGTATTTGTTTGATGGTCGCAGTGACCCAGGTGTCATAGCAGAAAACCTAAAACAGCCGTCAAAACACGTCCAAAACTTCGATTTTCTGCAGAAAACGATTCTGAACTGAGCAAATCAAGAGCCTGACGCTCTGATACCAATTGTAGGTCCCGTGAGCCATGCGGATCGTAACAGAATCGTCGATCTAACCTAGAGTGAGGAATCCCCTAGATCAGATTTCACAGAAAACGTGTAGAAACAGAAATCACTTTAAACCCGATCTTTATTGATTATCTTCTAACGATTACAATCAATCAAGATCTCTAATTCGTACAAGCCTTTCTCTTTCATGAATTCTCTCCAAGATGATTAAGGTGATTAGATGATTAACCTAAACCCTAATGCTAAGCTTTGTTTATATAGGACAAATCTTGGACATGGGCTAGGTCATGGGCTAGGCCCATTTCGCCTACCATCCCCATATGTGGGTTTGGTTTGGCCCAATCACTCTTAATTTACTATTACAAAGCTAAACTCGCTAACTGTTTATCGTTTTACTAATTACAAGATATCCAAAGACCAAATCTAAGCTGTTGTCACAAATATGCACCAACACCATCGGGGAAATGAATATCTTATTCAATAATCCTTCATTTCCACTTCTGACGAAGTACCCATTGAGGAAAACGAATCATCCATTCATTTTCGCTTCTGAAGAAATATCCATTCGGGAAATGAATATCTTATTCAATTATCCTTCATTTCCACTTCTGACGAAGTACCCATTGAGGAAAATGAATCATCCATTCATTTTCGCTTCTGAAGATATATCCATCGGGGAAATGAATATCTTATTCAATAATCCTTCATTTCCACATCTGACGAAGAATCCATTTGAGAAAATGAATCATCCATTCATTTTCGCTTCAAAGTATATCCACTGGGGAATGACAAGGTTATTCCTTGCGTGGAAATCTTTGATGGGTTACTCTACGCAAATAGATGACACCCTAGATCCCATGCAAGACAATTGTTTAACACAACGTTACAGACAGACTCCTACGAATAAATTTCGGGAAGAAATTTCCTAAAGTAGGGGAGACTGTGACATCTGTGCCTCTACGACCATCATACGAATACAAAACCAATGAAATATTGTGTTTCATACTTGGGATTTGTATAAATATGTGTATCATTTGCACATATCAATTCTTGTTCAATTTCGAGCTTTATTTTACGCGAACCGATGCGTAAACGTAATCAGTTTAACGCAACAAACACTCCGGAATAGTGACATAGGCTTAACATACCTTAAATAACCCTTACATAACTTAGAAATAAGTTTTGGATGGTTTGGTGTGTCGAAAACAAGTTTATTCGATC